>JBAMYA010042027.1:0-14920 GCA_037176975.1 Arrhamphus sclerolepis | reverse complement strand
ACACACACACACACACACACACACACACACACACACACACACACACACACACACACACACACACACACACACAGTGTTTATGTGTGTACCATTCTAGATTTGGTTTTAATACCTAAAAAAGTGTTTTAGGGAAATACAACAAGTTTGATTAGAAATGAAAAAACCTAAAAGATGTAGCTGAAATAAATGAGGCCCTCGGTGATCGATGAAATGTCATGAGGGGGGTTAGAAGGTCTGTAAGGACCACAAACTTCAGGAGTTAGTTCAGGAGGGTGTCAGGTTTTGCTCGGGTGTCTTGTTTTTAAAGCAAGTGAAAAAAGTAGCTCAACAACTGATGTTTAGCTTCAGCTTCTTCACATTACTGTTATGATGACTACAATCAGTAAGGCCAGATGCAGCTTCAAACTTAACTTTAAATGCTGCCGCAGGTTAAAACACTGAATTAAAAACCGGTTAAAAACAAGTATCCTTGTCAGTGTGTTCATATACTTTATGCAATAGCTTTTAAAAGATACAAATTATGAAATCATCTCAATCTTCAAATCCACCAGCAGCTAAATTCAGACACTATAAATTGTAAATGTGTTATCTCTTTCCTACCCCTGAGATCTTTAGTCTTCTCACATTTCAGCAGACTGAAAAGTGTGAAAAAGTGAACCATTTGACAGGCCAACCATATACTTAATAAGTTATAATAACAAATCCTTCACCACGAGGCACCATCTTAATAATCCAAACAGCAGCCAGGACAAATGAATGAAGCGTGCGGCAGCTACACCTTTAAGTCTGGAAGACCTCTGCAGCTCTGACGGGGACCTGCTGAAGTGGCGATCTGCTCATCTGTGTCCCTCATCAGAAAAGTAAAAAGCTTCATCTGCCGATAGAAACATTTTGCTGCCGTTCTAATGACCAGCTGCTTTCATAAGCAGGAGTGCCAGAGCTCCTTCCTCACTGATGTGAACAACCACGCTGACAACTCATGGAAAGGAAGACCATTTCTGAAAACTGACTTACAACTGATGGAGGTGTGGTGGAATTATTATCATTACTGCTTTTGTAATAAAATATGGGGTTTTAATAATCACTTAACCCGACCTCTTTCATGCTGTGGAGTTTGTCTCACTTTGAGATAACAGCCACAGAAACACAGATGCAGAAAGAACATACCTGTAAAAACAAGTCAGCCAAGGATAACGGGGAACCAGAACGACGGGATGAAGTAAAGAGATGGTTGAACTGGAATATTTACAGCGATAAGATTTCAAATGGACAGCAGAATTTGAAAAATGAATAAATACGTTCTCACCATGTTCATTGATGAGCAGGATCAGGTATTCTTTGTAGAAAGAGTTGACATAGAGCAGCAGAGCAGGACTCTGACTGGTCCTGAAGCTCAGGGAGATGTTTTCTCCTCTCAGAGGAGTGTCTGAGTGGATGGATGGGGGCAGCGCACCAGGCTTCTTTCTGCTCAGCTCATGTGGCTCCTTGAGGATATAGGTGACGGATGTAGTTGACTTGAAGGCAGCAGAAACCTCTGAGAGACACAAGTCAGAAGGGACTTTCAGTAGTGGAGCTAACTGGTCTCCAGCAGGTGCACAGCTGACGTTCACACTCATAACCAATTTCATGCGCTCCCCTGTTCAGAAAATGAAGGGTGACAACAGACTAGTCCTCCAAACTACAAGTGTAATACTACGATGAATTACACGTCATTTAGGTTTGGTCATTTCATGTTCTGTAATGTTTCTGCAGAGACTGAAATCTAGAAAAGAAAGAAGGTTTATTTTAGGTGTTTTAGACCAAATCAGACAGAAAACTAGCTGAAGTACAAGAAATAAACACTAAAATCTAGGTGGAAATTAATCAAAGCTGTGAAATTATCTAAATCTAAACCAGAAACCATTTAGTCAAAGGCTGAAACTACTGGAAAATTCAGAATTTTAGATACAAATTATCGATTTGCTACAGCGCAGCAGGAAGTAAATTAAATAGTTAAATCATGCAAGAAAGTCAAGTCATGGAATATAATGGAAGCTCGATTCTTCTGGTGAGAGATAAAGTTAGAACTACTGATACTTGCTTTGACAGTCTAATTTCATCATGACGGAAGTGGTGCTCTTCTTTGGTCCATATGCCACGAATGTTCACAGTCTTAACATCAGACTAGATAATGTTTAAACTGGGATCTTACAAATCTTATGGATCACTTACGAAACTCTGAAAACTGGTCTAAATACATTTGCTCCCTCAGAATTACTTCAGAAATGTTCAAGTTCTGACATTTAAAGTCATAATTATGCGTCAGAAAGTCATAATTCTGAGATTTCAAGTTGTAATTATGTATCTTGGTCTGTGTATTTAATGCCAGAAAGGCTCAGTGTCGCTGGCTGCACCTTCATGGCAAAAGGCTCCGGTGAAGGCAGACTGGTTGCAGCTGCAAGAAAACCCATTGGCTCTTTCCACACAGCGGCCCCGGTTCTGACAGAGCCTGCCGTAGCTGCTGCAGTGACCAGGGCATCCAGGTCGAACTCCTGGGGTGATCTTTGCCCTCTCCTCCAGGTCCAGAGTGACGCCGTTCAGCTGCAGAGAGCGTATGCAGCCCAGGAAGCCTTTTTGTCTTGATGCGGTGCCTCCTGTATATAAAAGCAAAGTATCGGGTGAGTAGATGCCATATTTGACGCTCACAGGTTTGACTGACACCAAATGAACCCATCTAAACTGCAGATCTGGACAGGAAAACAGCTGATTCATTGTTTTATTCTGGTTTCCTCTTCTTCCGTCTGAATGTTAAGACTTTTTTGTTGTTTCTCTGAAATTAAATTTTGATTCCCTGATTTACAGTCACATATTGTTAATGCCAACAGACAACGCTTGGTCCTTCTACGATGTTGGATACTATTTATTCATTGTATTCATGTTACAGGTGAAAAGGAGGAAGATTTTCTGTTTTCATCTGAAAATTATGATCCAGGAAAAGAGAAGTAGAAGCTAAGTTGCGAATAATATGTGAGCAGAGGTGTCCTGCCAAGAAGAAGCACCAAGGATGCAACGTTTTCTTTGAGAAGGATTTAAGGCTTTTCTCCATGTCTTAGTAAACAGAACACAGAAGGAAAAACCCACATGAAGAACTCTAGAGTGGCAGAAAAAAAGTACTTTGTGGTGTCACGGGTATGTACGAGGGAAGAACGAGCGGTGAGGAGTGCAGTAGGAGTAGCAGATGGGTTTCAGCTGGAAGTTAGATGCAACAGGTAGGGAGCAGGTGCACTAAAACAGGTGGAGGAAAACCTGGAGAGGTGGAAATGCGTGGGAGACGGAAGATGAATGAAGGTCAGCCTAGCAATCAGACAGAATGGAGAGATGAAGAAGGTGCAGAGTTTAATTATGAGCTCAACTCTGCAGAGGAACGAGGGGAAAAAAAGGTGAAGAAGAGAGTGCAGACGGGTGGAGTGAGATGATGTGGACACAAAGAGGAGGGACGGTGAACACATTGGTAGAAGAATTCTGAAGATGGAGCTGATGGCTGAAGAGGAAAAAATGGAAAAAGAAGTAGAAGTAAAGCTGAAAGAAGGAGGAGGTTGAGGAGAAGAACCAGCAATTAACATTCTAATAGTGAAGCCTAAAACAGGCTTCGTCGTGGCCAAATTACATTTCCCCTGGAGCAGCAACTTCTCATTTTACGTATCACACTGGTTTCAGAGATTACAGCTGGCCAAGAATAACTGTCAAAAGTTGCAGCAGATAACCTTTTCATTTCACGAAACACATCCAATTCCACTTTGCTTCTGCGTCCAGATTTCTAAAACAGACAAACATTAAGGACACGTGCAGTAATTGACAACTCTGCACGTATAATTCTGACAACAATTCTAAGATAGTTTCTTTTTAAAGATGGTTTAAATAACAAAAACTACAATGTGAAGAAATAGCTGAAAACAACTGTGACTATAAAAAAGAGGGATTAAAACACAGAGCAACTGTAATAAAAGAACAAAGGAAGGCTCCTGAGGGATTAAGAGACAGAAACATGGACTGGAGCTGCCAGAAACAGTCCCAACGCAATCAGAACGTCTGCATCTATACTTTATGTAACATGGCCACAGATCAATATCACCATTAATTTAAAAAGTTACCACAGTTACAACTGACAAGCAATTATTTTTGGAATCATTTTATTTTTTGCCCTTATAGATCACTGACAAGGTTTTAAATATAATCTAACTATTAAGAAAGAGTACATATCTTTTACTCTAAAATAAGTGAAGCAAGCACACAGATCAACTATAAATGGTCATTTAATGAACATTTCAAAGAAAATAAAAGAGGTTGTTGGTCCTGAATGTCGCCCAGCCCTGCTGTATATGAACAGAGATTTACTATTTTTCTTTTTGTCCTGTTCTTATGGACATATGTTTGGCATTTTTCTTTTGTGTTGTCTGCAAAAACTAATTTCCTTTTATGGAAAGTAAACAGCATTTAATCTAAATACATACAGTAAATTCAGAAACCTGACATCTTCAACAGCAGAGAAGAACATCACCCCTGAAGGCTGGTCTTTTTAGAATAACTTTGCTGATGCATTAACTCTTGAAGTTAAACGTAAATCTTACAGATTGTTTTTTCCTACCAAACTATAACATGAAACGCATCCCGACCTGCAGCCGTATGGTCTTGATGACTGTTGTTCACCAAAGAAAAAAAATCTGAATATACGTTAGGCTGGGTTCATATTTTAATGATTTCCAAACTAGCAAGGAAAAATACTAACTTTGAACACTTGTTTTGTACAAATACTACTAGCTTACTTGAATAAAAACTCGCCTTTCCTTCAAGTCAGCAGCTTTTCCTCCGTGGTGAATGTGGTTGAGGCAGTCAACCTCTCTTGGGCCATGTTGTTATTTTGTTTTTTGTGTGTCTGCATATATGCTGTTGGTTAATGCCAAGATTTACAAAAAAATCTTTAACTTTTATATACAGTTTGATCTTGCAGCTATTTCCTGGTGCGTGGGTGAGAGTGTGGGTGAATGTGTCCTTCAGCCCTCTTGGCAGTCTGATCTGACAAACTTTATTTGAACATGATTCTGTCAGAGGACTAAAAGAAACCAACAGAGGATCACGTTGAGACAGACAAAGACAGAAGACGGTGGCTGTATGGTGTGTTGTTGATAATGTGTCGGTGTAGTGCAGGATGATGGATGCAGATGTGTGTGTGGTGGTGTGAAGTTGATGTTACAGTCCAACAGTGACTTAGAGCTCCAACTAGTGACGACCACCAGAACTTCAGGCTGAATCACAGCTGGTGCTGGTGTGCTAGATCAGTGTCCTTCTCCAGTTCAGCAGGCTCTGGGCCCCCACATGTGTGGGGACAGCAAGTCCAGTCCAGAGCCTCAGAACCCTAAACCTATCCCAGTGTGGCGATCCGAGTCTGAAGCTGTTTTCCAAGTCCCTGATTGAAAAACTCTTGGGTCATGGTTGTTAGCATTGAACATTTTAAGCAGTTCTTGGCCTCAGAAGTGGTCATGGGTGTATTACTGATGTTTCTGAAAATGCCTCAGACGTGTTATTGGCCAGAACGTACCTGCACAGCCTCCACCAGCTTCTCCTGGATGAGTTTTAATAAGGATGCAAAGTTTTTATGTTCTCCATTCTCATTCTACATCTAATTAAATGGAAATAAGGATAAACTCTCGATGGAACGCAGCACAGGATTAGCATTTGCATAAACCTGAGCCAAGCCTCTCTAAGATCTCTTGCACAGGCATGAACCTCCTCGCTTTCCGTAGAAAATGACTGGGGTTCGTGCAACCCAGACGATTCGTTATATGTAATGGGGCCAATATTTGGTTGCTGTCTAACAAGCAGGAAGTGGGCGAAGTTCTTCTATACTGTACAGTGCACTTACAGACTTTAATGCATACTGTATTATAGTATTTCTCCTCATCTTTTTAATGAGGACGGCACCCTATGACCCTTTATTGACCAACCACCACTGAGACAAGAGAGAACCAAATAATTAGTCTTCTCATTGTAAAGTCAAAAGAAAAGCAAAGTCCAGCTCACTAAAAACTACCAGCAGCTTGGAGGAAATAGCCAGTTATTGGTTTTAAATAGAATATACTTCTTGACCCATTTTAAAAAAGACTGACAGGCTGAAATAAAAAAATATTGAGAAAACCACTAACCCATTTTAAGCTTCAGTTTTTTAAAGAGACATGTCCATTACTGATGCAGCCCTGTGGAAGCGTTAGGTATGAACTCTCTTCTTCATTTTGTATTTATATATATATCATTTGTCAACTGGGGCAGACTGAAGATGATGACGGCCTGAAGGGGATGTCCAGTAAGTACCAGCATGTGGTTTTTCTATACGCTAATGGTTAAAATGACCACAGTTCATGTGTAGGGACTGAATCCACAGTATCAGTTAAATGGAAGGACATTTCTGAGTCTTTTCAGGGGCTTCAAACAGAAACTTCTTCTGACTCTGGGCTAATCTAAATGGTCATTACACTGCCAAGCTGTTTTCCATTCTAACTCAACACTACTTTCATTCTGCTTTGGTCCCTAATGAAAGTTTAAACTCATTACCATCTGCTGATAGACTTAGGTTTTTATTTAACGTCACAATTTCCCATTAACAGAATTTGTTTCTAGATAAAAGAATGAAAAATAATAACAGTCTTATCTTTTACCCAGCAAAGTATGGACATCAGTGTAGTATCAGCTAAGATACCTGCACAGCATTAAAACACTAAACTTTTTCTGCAGTTCTACTTCTCTGCCACTTTGTTTACAGTAAATTATTCAAAAATCAAAAGGGCTTTTTTTAATTTTACAGTTCAAAAGGTAACAAAATGCATAATTCACAGGAGCATTATTTATTTAAGTAATTATTGATCAGTGTTAAACAAACAAAGCCACATGTTGGAAGTAAAGTAAAGCAGACATGATTGTGTTTGCAGCCACTATCATCAAATCTAATTAACAAAGATCTCCATGTTCTGAGCACCACAGACCAGCAGACATATAATGGACTGAGGATCAGGACTGCGCATCTCACTGTATCTGCTTATTAAACTTCAACCCTGGACCAGAAGGAAAGAATGTGTCCTTCATGCAAATTGTCTGAAACTGCAACTGAACTTCTAAATTTCAAACATTTAATCGTCACAGGACAACTCTTTCCACATCTCAGTTGTTAAGTGTTGGAGACATGTGGAAAGTTTCCCACTTGTTACGTCTCACCTATGAACAGCTGGCTGTTCAGCTGCAGATGAATGAGTCCGTCTGCAGGAGCTTCCTGGGTGGCAGCAGGGAAACTGTCCACGCGCAGTGAGGCCTCTTTCACGTTTCGCTCAGCTCGAACGCTGTGCCACCGGTTGTCATTCAGCGGGAGGCTCGTCTGCACGCGAACCTCCAGAGGTCCATTCCCAACATCGAAAGAGAAGACGACTTCTGTAGAAGCTGATGAAGAGTCATTTTACATAAAATGAAATATGTGAAAAAAAACAAAAAAAAAACAACAACTGTGGGACTGAGATTAACTTCTTAACAGAATAAGAAAATGTCCCTGAAACACTATCAGTAATAAGTGTTATTCCTGCCAAGTGAGCTGCTGTGAACAGCTAATTTCAACAACAGTGGGGTTGTCTGTACAAATACTGAAAGTGATTCAACATAAGTCTGCTGTGAAAGTTTAATGCTGCATATTAATACTTCTTACAGTATAAAGTCAAGAACATATGGCTCATTTCAAACTGCATTTGAAAATGTGAACAAACTGAAGACTCCCTCTCTGCTGTGCTGCAGCTCAGCCTTCACAGCACCATCTACATGACTGGCTGCCAGGCACACAGAGACTAGCAGCCATGTGATATGCAGGATTATAATAAGCTAATCTTTTTATTATTTTCCCAGGTGTCTCGTGTTTTTTCCATAAGAGTACGTGTAATAAGACAGCACTCTTTCCCTTCAATCTCACATCAGTAACATCACCTGGTCTGCCTACTTCCACCTACGAAGCATTAATTGCCTCCACCCTTCCCTCACCCCCCACACCCCTCCCTTCCTTGTCCACAGCCTTGTCACGTCCCACCTGGATTATTGCAGTTGGCTTCTCTTTGGTCTCCCCCTAAAATCTCTCCATAAACCCCAACTGGTCCAGAATTCAGCTGCCCGCATCATCACCAGAACCTCCTCCATCCATCACATCCCTCTTGTCCTCCAGCAGCTTCACTGGCTCCTGGTTAAGTACCACATTCAGCTCAAAATCAAAGTCCTCCTGATAACCTTCAAAGCCGTACGTAACCTCGTCCATCCTCTTTCCACATCTGTATTATCCTATTTTTAATTGTACATATTTCTTGTTCTGTGTCTATGTTGCTTCCCTGTACAGTGTCAAGTGGCTTTAAATAAAATTTATAATAATAATAATAATCATTATTAAGTTCCAGGAAATGCAACAAAGAATATCTTTCTACTCAAGTTAGTATATTTTACTGGACAGCAGAAGAACTATGTGAAAGGTTTCCGTCCACCTTCTCACTGCTGAGTTAATGGCGATTGGAACTGGTCAAGGGAACCTCTGATACCAGTTTAAACTGCATCCCAGCTGCCCACAAAGGAAATCTCTCCCAGCTCATGAAAACTCTGCAGCTGATAATGTTGTCTCGTTTTGTATTTAGTTATTAACAGATATTTTATCAAGCAAGCTCAATCAAAACTAATGATTATGCAAATTATGTCCAGATTACACAGCTCAGATTGTCCTGTGAATTAGACGTAGAAAGAGATTTAAGAGCGTAGATTGTGAAGATCCAAGATATGTCTTTGAAATGATTCTAAGGAGTCTTATTATCCAATTATCTATTTCTGTGCCCACTTCATCCTGTCTTAGCATAGAAGACTTTACTTACAACATATTTTGTTATCTAACCACATAATTGCTGTAATTGTTGAACATAATGTGTCCTTTAGCCTTATTTTAAAAACACTGTTAATGCAAAAGCTTTGTTTGTTTGTTTTTTTCTGGCTTGCCTCCTGATTGTGCCATTTTTCAATAAAGCCATTAGTCAGTTGTGGTCTTCCATCATCATGTGTTGGCAAAAGGGTGAACTGCCTTTTTTCTCCCTCTCTCCCCCCCCCACTAGCACTCCATCTGTTGGCATCATGGACAAACAGCTGGACATGGATCTGGGATCATTTAGAAACAAGCTTGGAGCAGAAAAAAAAAGAAAAGAAAAGAAAAAGACAGCTGCTGAAAACTAATTTGTGTGTGTGTGTGTGTGTGTGTGTGTGTGCGCGTGTGTGTGTGTCAGGACTGTGGTAGGATTGATCGAATGTTTCCTGTCAAACATGCTTACGAGCGTACGGTCAACTCACATGAAACAGGCCAGTTGTGATATTTAAAATGACATTTGTTAGTACTTCTGTCATTCACCCGTAAATCTGTGGGCTCGGTGTCAACCAGCAATCTGGTTTACATTTGCTATTCCGTTGTTTCATGGAAAAGCAAAATGTGACATTTTTAGATCAATTATTATCAAGTGCTAGCACACCAGAGACACTGAAAATACCTGATTTGCATTTTTTTTTCCATGTTTGTTTATCGGACTTTTGCTGTGAAAAGGCAGATGGGAACTGTTTCTGGCCTGCAGCCCGAACTTTAAATCCCCCCTAGAGATATTAAACTCCCCTTTGTGAGCCAGCTGTCACTACCAACCTTGTTTATTTGATTTATTTATTTAATTTTATTTCTGACAGATCATGGCTCCAATGATCAGTATCAGAAATGATCGAGGATGCATTAACACCCATGTACCCACAAGTTACTTCAAAATATGGGACTGAGCTGGTGATAACAGGCACGTGCGCTCATTATGTAACAGAAATATACAAATAATGTTCTCATGTTATTTGCATTTTCACATTTCTCTGTCACTATTTCCTATTTAAGTATTTAGTTTGTAAAGTTTAGAAAGAGCAACAAACATGTCCCCCTTGCCTCTTCCATACTGAAGTGATTGTTAGGTGAATGATACAGTACGAGCGGTTAAACAGTGTTTAAACTTCCTGAAGTTCACACTGTGGCAGGAGTTAAAGTGACTCAAGTTTTTTGTTGTTGTTGTTGTTGATCCCATCTTAGAGAGGAAAAAGTGTTAGCTAAAAAAACTAACTAAAAAAGCTGTTACATTGTTACTTACAGCTCAGTTCTATCCGTATGAAGTCCTTGATGCCCAGATTTTCCAGGAAGACCCCAGAGGAGAATGTTGTTTTAAATAAAAAAGAGATGTCAGCATTCAGCTCTCCATGAAAGGTGGGGAAGTGAAGGTAGGACGTCTTCCTATCAAAGAATGCGGCGTTCCAGAAGCTTCCTGAAAGACATCAACACCAAAAAGCCTCTGAAAAACTTTGCATACTTTTCTCTTCTTTTTGTAACAAGAAGATTTGTGTTTGAAAAACTTTTATTTTATTTAATTATTTATTTTGCCACTCATTGGAACAAAGCTCATTAAAAGAAAACTCATTATGATGGCGGCATAATGAACACCGTGTAGTAAACAAATGAACCAACCGCTCAGCTAATTAGCAGAGAGCAAAAACATAATTCTAACTATGGTAACTAATTTTTGTTGATTTATCTGTGCACTTACCTTATCATTAAATTTAATGCTGAAATTATAAGCAATTAAGCTGTTAAACTTTATCAAATTTGTTTATATATTCACATTACTAGTTGTCTCTAAAGACCCTGAGCAAGTCATATTTTAGCCGAGTCGACTAATTAGCAGTGCAAGTTACTGCTGTAGGTTTTCACGAGTTAAACAGCAGGAAGGAGAACGGATGCAAAGATTGCTTTAACTCAGGCTTCTGCACGGTTGAGGATGCTTGAGGTTAAATTATGTTCCACCGAAACACCACGACGATCCAAACAGACCAGCAGAAGTGTCTCATTTGACAGCAGTTTTGTGCAAATCAGCAACCGACTTACTGTCTCCATGACAACGCAGCGGTCCCACCCTGTAGGCAGCCTCAGAGCCAGGCCGATGGATGTCTCCCAGCACCAGAGACCGGACTGGGAGGGTCTCCTTATGGGTGATCAGGCCCGAGTCATCAGTCCTGAGGAGGAGCAGGAGAAGGAAGAAAAAAAAACCTTGAGCTGTAAATGCACATGACAAGGCTGGAGAAACGATCCCCAAACCAAACAAAGCACTGATAGATGCTAAAAACTAACATTAAAGACCAAACAAGGACATTATTAAACCTCAGAACTGCACACTAGATTAAGGAAAGTAAGAATCAATGTTTTATTTAAAAACATTTTTTTCTCCCCCTGCCTGTGGCACTCACAGCTCAAATATCTGAACATTTGCAAAAAAGTTCATACAATACCATCATGTCATATTTAACAGCATCTTTTTGAGATAATCTGTTTCCTGAGACAGTCAAAGAAACATATCTCTCCTCTCAGACGTTTGTGTTTCCTCTGAGGAAGCTAACGGTCCAGCAGAAGTCATCCGAGGGAACACTGAAGTAATGCCAACACTGAGGTAAACGACATCATTTCTCTGACTGACACCATCACGTCTGTCGTTAACGTAATTGCTCAGCTAATTCTGCACAATATGCAGTTTCATGAAAAGTATACAACCCCCCCCTCCAATAAAGAGTTTAAACTGTTTGCCAGTTCCTTCTCTGTCTCTGCTCTCATCCATTAATCATTTTGGAGTTTTTCCTCACCTCAGATTTCTCTGGTGTCTCAACTGTTTCAACCATCTCCACCAGTAGAATTTCTGAGCTCATGGATTTTAAATCTTCATCTGGGACTCAACTCACCATGTGGTGTCACCTGACTCTAACTGAGAAAAGACTAACATTATTTATTTTCCCCTCTGTTGAATAAGATATTTCTTCTTCCACATCTTGTGAACACTTCATGTTGAGACAGTTGGGCCTTGAATAAAGTTAATTTTACAGAATACCAGTGAAGTCTTAGAACATCAAAAGATGTGTGGCCTGTAAATTAGGACAAATATCTTCCACCGATACTGTGGGACAAAAAAAAAAGAAAAAGCTCAACCTTGTGGTGTTTCTCTGTTGGGATTTACAGGACCACCAATGGGTCTGAAAGAGGGGGTGTCAATCAAGGGAAACGATGTGAAACGTACAGAGGAAACAGGTTTTTTGAGGTTTTTGCGTCTGAGCCTCTGCCCCCTTTGCCTGGTGGCTGTTTGTTACACTCTCCATTATAAACCAGTGGATTACTGTGTAACTGGGCTGTGTGGGTGTTTCATGGTAGGGTGCAGTAGTACCACTGGTCATGGTCAGCATCACAGTTGCAGTAGTAACTGGAGTCCAGACATTTGTCCTGCAGACTGCACCCACACTGCCGGCTGCCAGGCAGGGCTCCCCCCCAGTAGGTCTGGACCTGACCCGGACCCTGGCCTCCGACCCACCAGCTGAACGGAACACCATCTTAAACACAAACACACACAACATCAACCACTTTATTTATTTCTTTTCTGCAGGGAGAAGCTGCTCTGCAACACAGAGATCATTTTCAAACTGGCAGCTGACTGGAACTTTGAAGTGTCACTCATCTATGTCACTGATCTGTCAGCTTTTGTAAATGGCTCTCTTCAGGCTAACCTTCACATCGAACGTGAAATCAGGAGATTTATCCTTTTCAGCTTCTCGTCTTCTTCTTCTTCCTGCTGACTGTCAAACAAAACATGCAACCCTTCCTTTGACGAAGTACCGCTGCTGCTGCTTCCCCGATAATTTCAATACTTCTCCCTTCCACAAGATGATAAGAAAGCTTTTTAGTGCATCCAGTGGTAGTCCGCAGCTATTTGCCTCCTTTTGAAACATTTCTTGTTGCATTTTTAACTCACTATGGGCAAAAAAAAGAAGAAAAAAAGGATGCAGAAACAAAAACAGCTGATGTTTCACTTCAAAATTCATTTTTATAAAGAAAAGTATTTTGCTACGGCTTAATGAGGAAAAGATAATACAGTATAGATTTCTAACTGATGGTTTAATTAGGAGCTAAATTAACTAAATCAGCAATTCGCACGCTCTGCTCTAGTTCCAGATATAGATCACACAGAAGCAGAAAAGCCTCCTTTGTGAAGAAGTTGCCTCTAGCCATTGTAACTACATTTCCCTTTAAAAAAGCACATTCAACAAAACAGTAAAATTATGATTAAATAGCTCCACACCCTCCCAAACCTGCCATGGTGGTATCCTAAGTTAAGCATAAACTGTGAAAGAACGTGTTCGCCAGCCGTTACCAAGCATGTTGAGAAGGCGGGACCTCCTGCAGTGGTAAGATAGCTGCTGCTCACAGCGCTCCGACTGACTGATGATGGCTGCCAGCTGCTCCTCCTCAGAGGAGTAGTCAAAGTGGGCAAAGTGCTGATTTCTCTCAGCGGAGGACTGAATTCTGGTCAGGTCCGTGTTATTGTGATGGATAACCACCCATGTCTCGTCTTCTGGTGGAGGCAGAAAAAAAAAGAAGCAGATAGTAGTGGCAGGCTGCATGGCTCACAGCAAATCATGCAGACTAACAACATATAATTTGCATGAAATTAAACAGAAATTGCTTGTCTGTGTGTTTTTTTACCTGTTATGTTGCAAAAGACAAGATGGGGTTTGATTGGTCCGCTGCCGTCCACGTCGATGTAATAATGTCCTGATGTGTTGCCTTTATGTTTATACATCTCACATGACTGTTCATATGTCGCTGAGGAGGAAGACACACCACAATGTAAACAAAAGCCTCATGGCAGGACTACTACACCGACATATGTATATATATTATATGAACATATATTGATCTGGTCAGTTCAGTAGCAGACAGTGTGGTTAATCAATGTCAGCTGCTTTGGTGTTGATGAAATTAACAACTGGTGCACTAAAGGGGCAACAATGAGACAACCACAAAAACAGGAAAGGTTTTTCAGGTGGAGGCCACAGACTTTTTTTCCTTCCTCATTTTTTTTTTTTACTGTTTTTCAGTAGTTTTACATTTGACTAGGGTCACTGTCACTGCTGGTAAGATGAGGCGACATCTGGACCCTACAGAGGTTGCACTGGCAGGCCAAGTCCACCAGGATGACACATCAATGGCCAGAAGGTTTGCTGTGGTCTCAAGAGTATGGAGGAGATTCCAGGAGACAGGAAGTTACTCTAGGACAGATGGCAGGTCCTTAACCCATCAGCAGGACCAGTATCTCCTCCTTTGTGCAGGGAGGAAGGGATTAGCAGTGCCAGAGCCCTACAAAGTAAGCTCCAGTGGGCCACCGGTGTGAATGTCTGTCCAAACCATTAGACATAGACTTCACGAGTACGGGATAAATGATGGCACCCTGGTTGCCGCTAGGTATGGGGATGAACTCGTTAGAGTCTTTGTTAGATCCTTTGCTGGTGCAGTGAGTCCTGGATTCCTCCTGGTGCATGATGATGCCCAGCCTCATGTGGCAAGAGCATGCAGGCAGTTCCTGGAGGATGAAGGAACTAATAGCACTGACTGGCCTCCTCGCTCACCTGATCTAAATCCAATAGAACAACTCTAGGACATCATGACATCATGTTTAGGTCCATCTGACGCCTCCACGTTGGACCTCAGACTGTCCAGGAGCTCAGTGATGCCCTGGTCAGGATCTGGGAGGAGATACCCCAGAACACCATCCATCATCTCATAAAAAGCGGGACCATTCTGAGTTGCTGCAAAGACATCTCATCAAATTGGACCGTCCTGGAGCATCAGTCTTTTTCAGTTTAAAGTTCTTGCTGCCTTTAAATTAAGTGTAGGCTGATAATTTTCATTTTTATTAAATGGTGTTGCCTGCGATGGACTGGTGACCTGTCCAGGGTGGACCCCTGCCTTTCGCCCGAAGTGAGCTGGGATAGACTCCAGCAG
>JBAMYA010042026.1:0-14921 GCA_037176975.1 Arrhamphus sclerolepis | reverse complement strand
TGGGTTTCTAAAGCGCCTAGAGATGACTTGTCGTAAATAGGCGCTATATAAATAAATTGAATTGAATTGAATTGAATACTGCCTCTTGTAGGTTGAACTTGAAGTCGTTCTAGTCTGATGACAGACTCAGAGCATCTGTTCTTCAACACTCCAACTGCAGGAGTTTGCATAAATGGATAAATAAATGTTGCCTCAAAGTAAGAAGGTCCGTGGGATAGGCTCCAGCAGATCCCCGTGACCCTAAAATAATGGTAATTGGATGGAAGCATCAATATTCATATCA
Source organism: Arrhamphus sclerolepis (assembly GCA_037176975.1). Lineage (NCBI taxonomy): Eukaryota > Metazoa > Chordata > Actinopteri > Beloniformes > Hemiramphidae > Arrhamphus > Arrhamphus sclerolepis. The sequence goes on along the minus strand of JBAMYA010042026.1, from coordinate 14,638 downwards.
ACAGCTTTATCAAAATCTGTGGGTGTGAGTGAAAGAACAAGCTTGTGGATCGAGTGAGAAGTTCAGTGATTTGGGAGAGTCGGTGTAGATGGTTTGGTCGTGTGGATAAAACATCCTGCAGAACTCTCTGTGGGGAGGTGCTTCATTCACGTCTAAATGGGGAAAAGTCCCCAAGGATACCCAAGGACACGCTTAAGAGACTACACGACTCTGCCAGCCTGGAAATGCCCCAATGTCCCACCAGACGAGCTGAAAGAGGAGGCTGGGAGGGAGGGAGGGAGGGAGAGAGAGGTTCAGGCCTTTCTGCTGCACCTGCCAACATGCACATTTGACACCATCCCTCGTTATTAAAATAACACTTCAGAGCCAGACATGGCAGTTGAAAGTTACAGAGAGTGAGAGGAAAAAGCAAAAGCATCCAAGCATGTTAATACAATAAATATAAAAGTATTAATCCTGGAGGCGTAATACACACGTGGACTTTTTGATTCCCAGATGCTTGGGAATACTGTATGTGCACATCCTCTTTATGGTACAGGTTTGGGTTTGGGACGACATGTTCCAAATTTCTACTTTTGGATGTTTTTAGAATAAATCACAGTCGTAGTGCAGATCAAAGTTGCCAAGGTAACCAGTTTGTGCTCGTTCAGCATTATTCAAATGACTGCAGTCTTTTCATCCAGCATTCACACACACACACACACACACACACACAAATTCCTACTTTAACACAAATCACAGAGCTGAATTACTGCAGAAGTGAAAACAAAGTCCAGAAAATGACTAACGAGTGTTAACATAACCGGTTTAACAAATATTAGTGTCCAGGCTTGTTGGATGTGAAATGTGACCTTTACTCGGTTATTTCAGTGTGCTGTCTGAGTCTAGTTCGTGAAGTTATATTAAACAAACTGCTCTGTGCTTCACTCCTCCACCCTCGCTGCCTCTCGTTCACCTTTTCCCCTTGCAGCAGTCACATCCCCCGCCTCCCCCCCTCGCATCCTCACTCAGAGGAAACAAGCTCTACAAGCCAAGTGGGGTTTTATTACTTCTCATCTGAGTACCAGTGTTCGTCTGGTTTGAATTTTTCTTGTTATCAGGTCACATGGCATTTGGGGCAAAATAAACATTGCACCTTTATGACCATAGATGGTCTTTCAAGACCCTGGAAGAGGCATATTGTGCCTTAAAAAGCCAGCGTTTGTCTGCTACGATCACAGAGTCTTTACATATGATTCACTGTGTGTTTAAGATTTTCCCTGTTAATGTCCTTCGGGGATCAGGCCTGGAGGAGGGAGGAAAGCGTAAGAACAATGGTTAACATTTAGATTAACCGACACAACCGTCTCATGGACAGCACAATGAGAAAGCTGCTTCCTGTGGAGGCTGCTATGGTGACACACTTATACCAACATGGGCATTTTTGAGAGATTTTTATAGCAACAAATGAAAAAAATATTAAAAACAAATGACTCATTTCAACCGTTCCATTTTAGAGGGGCAACAAACTCTTATTACATCCTGGGTCACATAATCACCATGGTTACTGTTAAAGGGCCAGTCTTTACTTTCCCACCAGTTCCTGCAGTTGTGAAAAAAAAATTCTTCTTGTATAATCGCAATTTAGTTTTTAAAAAAATGACTTTTTCAAAGTAAAATCACAAACTGCAATCTTTTTTTTAAATTAAAGAGAGAATATTTGTCATAAGATTTCACATTTTATTTAAAAAATTACAAACTTTATGACATTGAGACTCTTCTATTAAAATCACATTTTTTTTCTTGTAAAATCACAAATAAAAAAAAGTTTAAATTTATTGTACAAAAATATAATTTTGTTGTAAAATTGCAAATTTTGAAAGATTAAGACTCATTATTGTACAACTACAAATGTCCCAAAATTGACTTTTTAACTTAAATCACAATTTCTTTGTTGGAAAATATCAACTTTTTGCAACATTTTGACATAAAATTACAGTTATTTTTTAAAATTTTGTGTCATTTCAACTTTTTATCCTAAAATCAAGAATTTTTGTTATAACACTAAAATGTTAAATCACTATTTTTTACAAATATTTACAACTTTTGTCCTAAAATCTTTTGCAAACGTTTGTCAAATCCAGACTTTTTGATATAAACCAGCTGCTCCACCTCAGTTATACCACTTTTTTGATGTCAGTACCGAATCAAACAAGCAGTCACGCTGAAATCTTGTCTTTGCTCGCTCTTGTGGGCCAGATTAAATAAAATGTCGGGCCAGATTTGACCCACGAGCCTCGAGTATTACACATGAGCTTTAGAGCATCACTGCCTGCAGTCTTTATTTACTTCACTATCACTGCAAAAACATGCAGGTTGCATGTGATCAAAGTTAAGTTAAGCAGCATTTTGAATTTACTTTACCTCTTTTGGGCATGACAAATAAAAATTAGAAAAACAAAAACACAAAAGACTAAAGCAATGCTTTTTCTGTGCAAATCTATATCACTGTTGGCAAAATAAGTTATGCGTGACAGACTCTGTGTCAGGTCTTACAGCTCACTGCTGGCAAGAAATCCAAAGTATTATCAGCGTGTAATAGTTATTTTTTTTCCAGTGATGTAATGACTTGGAGCAGCAGCAGTGTGCAGAACTTGAAATGGACCCAAGTAGCTCTTGGATTTGTCGTGTAATAGCTCATTAATATACTGTAAACTGGCAGCAAAATCCCCCAGTACAGGGGCCATGTCTCATTTGTTGACAGAATATTCCTGGCTTTTAGCTTTAAAGGTAACTGACAGAAAAAAAACTGCAGAGAGAGAGAGAAGAGCATCTATTCTACTGCAGACCTCTGAACCAAGAGACACATAAACAACAGAAGAATGGAATCCAATAAATAAAATGGGACTGGAGGTGTGGTTTAGAGCTGCTTTGATCAATAAAAGCCTCTCATGCATTTTAAGTTTGCTGCTCCTAAGAACGCTGCCTCACAGAAAGGTCTTGGAGGATATAGACTACAAAGAAGATCTGCATGAGGCTACAAAGGGCCATGAAGACCCAGAAGTAGCAACTAAAAGTGCGTAGACATAACTGGATCTAGCAGACATATTTGTTCGTGAGTCTACCGCACATCAGCCATGAAATGATAAGGGAATCTATGGAAGGCAAGTGGCAACCATCCCACTTCTGAGACGAAGCTCACCCAGGACGTACATTTTGTTGCAGTTCCTCGGCTGACCACAACGTGCTGGCTCCAAAGCAGAGCAAATTCCCATTGACCCCCATGTTGAAAGTGCAAAGTTTCCCACAGATTTAAACATATTTACAACCTGGTACATTTTTTATTTTTTTTTAATGTGGTTGCATAGTACATCCATGACAATGGATGCGATACAAGCGATGATTTTGTTTGCGCAACATCAGATAAATTTATATTAGGCTGTAAAGTGGACCAATAAGATGCCAGGATGTCATTTGACGTGATTTGGTGTGCAGTTTGAGGAAGAATGGGCTCCGAAGGCTCTCTGTTCAACTCTATGGGTCACATGACTGGAGAGTTTGTTCTTTACTGTAAATGGTGGCAAAATAAAACCCTTGTCGTGTCCCTGAAGTACCTTGGCATTCCACTACAAAAAGAAAATTGTGGACTGATGAAACAAAAGATGCAATCTTGTGAAAGAGAACTCTGCACCTTTGTTCCAAATGGTGAGGCATGGTGGAGGGAGCATCATGGTTTGCCCCATACCTTACTGTCTCAGGGCGTGAACCTCTTGGCAGCAACAATGAATTCCCAACTTTACTGCAGGCAATCTTTATCACCCCAACACCCCACAGCATAGTCCCAGTGTGGCTGTCTGCTGGACGATGTTGGTGATGCAGCAGGATGACGAGCCTGAGTGTTTACCCGAAGTAAAATCCACTACAGCATGACTTTGGAAAACGAAAATACGTCTACGAAGCAGTGGTTCTGTAAAGAGGAATGATCTGATCGTTTCCTCTGATCATTCAAGTATGATCAGCCCTTCCAAAAACTGCCGAAGGAGCTTCAAACTGCTGAAAACTCCAAGGGTTCACTGATGTGTCATGGGCACGTTCAATAAAGACATTAGAATATCTAAATGTTTATCAGCTTAAGTGACGGTTAAATCACATTTACAGCAAATTAAGATAGAAAACTATATTACTTGGAGGGGTCACGTTAAGGTTTGTCTCCCAGTTTAAACCAGATTTACAACTGAACACAGCTTTCCACAGAGATATGGGGGAGCCAACATGGCCATAAAAGCCCAGGTTTGATGTTGGAGTAACTCTATCCTTTTCCCTCATTTAAATTAATTTTATTTAATGTGCAAACCGCAAAAAGTAATTTTCATTGTGTTTCCTGATGAACTTCATTGTGTTTTGAAAACAATACGGCAGTCTTTTGAATGATGACTATTGTACTGGAGAAGTGAAAAGGCCAAAAAAGAAGAAAAGAAAACAAAAAACAAAAAATATATATATGTGTGTGTGTGTAAATATATATATATGTATGTAAAAACTGTAAAAGATTCTATAAATAAGCTGGATATTGAATTGTTAAATGTCTGGATTCTGTCTCGCCTCTTAATGTCATCAAAGAATCAATCACGGTGCACCATCTCGTGAAAAGATTCAGGGAATCTGGGGAAGTCTCGGCAAATAAAAGCAAAAGCCAAGAACCGCTGCGTGATAACCTTCGAGCCCTTGGGCATGAGAATCTGTCATGCCTCTGTGATCAATATATCCTTGGGAGTACTCTGGAAAACCGCTGTCAGTCAACACAGACCGCCTCTGTGTTCACAAATGTAACCTGAAACTGAACAACACAAGAAGGAAGCCATATATCAGCTCTGTGCAGAAACGCTGCCAGTTCTCTGGGCACCACATCACTTCAGATGGACAGAAAGACAGCCGACACATGTTCAATGTACGGATGAATTTCATATTTCCTTTGAGGAAACATGTCACGGGGTTCTACGAACTAAAATTAAGACATTAAAGGCTGTTATCAGGGAAATGTTGATGTTATGGTATGGAGTGTATCAGTGTTGAAAGAATGGATGACTTGCAGAACGTAGCATTCATGAAGAGCCATACGGTATATTAGAACTGTGGAGAGACAGATGATAGTGTTTTTCTCTCTTTTTTTTTTCCTGAAGGTCTTTGTGGTTATTTCAACAAGAAAACACTAGACCTCATTCTGCGTGATTTACAACAGTGTGGCTTCATAGATACAAAGAGTGTGAGCTTCACTGGTCCGCCTGGAGTCCAGATCTGTCTCCTTCCTGAAAGATGTATGGACCATTATGAAGAAAGGAAGCAGACAGCGACATCAGCGCAGTGTTCAGCAGAAGAAACCTCTTATTCAACAAGAACTGACATAGATTCATTGTGGAAAAAATTACAATTAGTTTTAAAATGCAGTCAGAAGGAATAATGATTTAACACAACTAAATGCCTTCTTTTGAAGTCATTACTTCACTGACCAAGTCATTAGTTTATCATAATTTTCTTTGCATTTGTCCTATTAGATTGGGATTTGATGAACTGCATTAGCTTGCTTTATGTCATATTTATTGAATATATTCCAGTATTTTAACCTGAACGAGGAGTCTTCCTCATACATGCCAGTTGTTCATGGCGTCCCACAGGGTTCTGTACTGGGGCCGCTGCTTTTTCCTCTCTTCAAGCTTTCATTAGGTACCGTTATTAGCCCTCATGGCATAAACTTTCTTATACTTTATACCGATATGTGAAGCCAGATGGACACAAACATGTTTTTGTGATATAAAGGCCTGGACTAAATTCCTGTTCAATAAAATCAAATTACACTGAGGTTGTTGTCACTGGAGCTGACTGCTTTAAAAATAGATTGAATGATTTAGGTTCTCTGGTTTGGCATTACTTTCGAGTACAACAGTGGAGAATATTGGAGTTGTTTTTCTGAGCAGGATTTTTCCTTCAGTCACACATAAACTACCTTCTTTCACCTTCAGAACTTTCTAAATAAGGAACGCCTTTTCTGAGAGCGACCCAAGAAAAAATGCTGAAGGAAACGTGATGTTCGAGAACGACTGAAAGCCATGTACATCAGTCTGGCATGATGTTAATATTACACAAAGCTAAAAACAAAGTAGCCAGCTTACAACTGCAGTATATTTGACCAGAAGCCTGAGCTCCTGGAGAGGACAAATGATAGAGCAGGAAATAGTTACTGACCTTTCAATCTGGCAGCGGGTAAACTCTAATCAAAAATAGACAAATAGAAAAAAGGAAGACAACTGTGCAGAGGCCATACTTGCTGTTCTGATTGAAAAAGTTGTTTGAACAAGCTGAATGTGAACGTACAGCTTAATTTCTGCTTTATTGATCAACATTAGCTGCATTGCAACTGTACTGATGAAGTCATCCATCACTGAATGCGGCTGCAGATCCTTTGATAAAAGTGATTTTTTTTTTTTTTTTTTCTGTTGGTGAAGTAATACCAGAACATAATAATAAGAACACCTTGTGACTTTTAAACACTTTCCATTAAGGAACTTAGTGAGAACGGGACGTATGATTCACACGCTGTTCCTAGGTCGGTTTTGAGTTCATGCTTAACGTAAGAAGCTCATTAAGAAAGCAGATTCATCAAACACCAGTTTAATGTAATGTTTAATTTAATCTCCTGCGTAGGATGGAATAAGCCGTAATGGACACTTTCAAAATCATATAAATCCAATGCCTGTCATGCAGCTCTGTCCACATCAGTTCCCTTTCAGGGTGGAACATGAAAGCTGTTAATAGATGTCCAGTAAGCACGAAAATAAAAACTCTGGAGACTAATTGTGTAAGATATAGTCAGTGGAAGGTAATGGTCAGCTACTTTCTCAATTTCTCATCTTGTTTGCCAGAAAGGAATGAACCTGAACCTCTCACAGGAAATCCATAACCACCGGTTCAGGGGCTTTCCAGTGTTGCTATGACACTAATGACCACAAATACATTCAGACCTCAGGGAAGTATGTGTGTGTGTTTGTGTGGAGAAAATAAATTGCACATTAAACATGACCGAATCAGTTGCAGGCCAGAGAAGAAGTGTTGCCTCTGCATGCATTTGGATTTTGTCTGTGTTGTTGAGTACTTGCAAAACATCTGTGCGTGACTGCCTTTTGTCGAATGCTTGTCCTCCCCACCCAGCTGGTTTCCCCGTCAGTGGGTGTGAAGTGAAGCAACGGCTCGGATAGCTGAATCACAATGATTTATTTCCTTAATTTCTTCTCCGGATACGAGACGTTAATTGTTCTACAGGCTGACCACCAACATGAAGACAGTTTGCCCTCGTTCAGAGGTCACAACAAATCTGTACAATGATTTATTTTTTGAAAATATCCGTCAAAGATGAAAGGCTGGCTCTTCTGAGGATTCGAGAGAACACTTTGAACCTTGGGCAAATAAGGCAGAGCATTGTACACTGAGGGACGAAAAAAGGCATTAACTTTAAAGATTTTTCAGCTCTAAAAAACTCATCCATCATCATGATCTGATGATCCCTCAAAGTACTTGAAGCATATTGTTCAATGTATGGATTAATAAAACTTTGTGAAGGAGAAAGGAAACTACTGTAACGTTTTGCATACTTTTAGAAACAGTCAACATTTCTCCCCGTCCTCTCCACATGTGATCAAAACATGACTGATCTGCAGTTATATCTTAATAACCTTTAAGGTAGCATAGTACATATTATGGACAGCTGTAATACTAGTGTGTAGTACATACTGGATACAGCTTTGTAGGGAAATGGATGTGATGAAGAAACATGAGAAAGAAAAGTTGAATGTAACTAAAACCTGGAAATCTTTCATCTCAATATATTATATTAAAGCAGCACAGGGGAGCTTTTTCATGTTAATATCTTTTTGTTGTTTTTTCATCTATTTATTGCTTATTTTTATTTGTAGATTTGCAGAGGATTCAGGTGTGGTGATGTGAGGACCCAAATGCAGGAGAGCATGAGGCAGGAGTGGTCCTTTTAATGGAAATCCTCTGGTTGGGGGTCAAAAGAACACCCATAAAACAGGACTAAACAGAACCAAGAGTAACCAGTAGCTGATCTAACCAGAACCAGGACTAAACACTCAGAACCAGCTTGGAGAGAAAGACCATATATGGGAGCAAGGGCTAACGAGACGTAGGTGGAAACGATTAGGAGTGATGGGACTAGGGAGGTAAAGTAGAATACAACTAGACAAGGACAGACTTTCAAAGTAAAACCAGAAGTAAAGTTAGCAGACACGTACAGCGGCAAAAAAAAGACAAGAAGACAAACCAAAAAACACTGAACAAAATCCAGAACCTAACAAAAACAGTGAACCAAATCTAAACCCTGACACAAAACACCAATCCAAATCCAAATCCTAACAGAAGGAATATTTGATTAAATTTGTTTAGATTTATTGGTTAGTTCAGTATAAGTTCTCTGGGATTTTTTCTATTTGTTTCTTTGTTTTTTGATGAGAAATTAAACTTAAACTGCACCTCATCTGTAACGATGTACCGCCATTCTCAAAACAAGAGTATTTAAAACCATAAAACTAACATTTTAACACCAAATCTGATTACAGTCCATCCATCAGTTACTTTCAAGTAAATCCACAAGCATTCGCTTCATGGTACCTTCAAGGTGTAAATGGTGGGAAAGAGTCTTCGTAACAGACAGGATGATCCATCCTCTGGCTACCATCCATCAATCAAATCCATAGGTTTTCAGTTTGGACTTTTGAGAGGGATCAATCTTAACTAACCAAGTAAGAAGCAATGCTTTGCAGTACTGGACAGTCAAATAACAATAAAGTACCACAACGCTGCAGCTTTCACTGAAGTGCAGATGAATTCACTTATTAACGCCATGCTGAACCAGCTCTTTTCAGATTTCAGGTTTTAGCCAGTGAGGGTGATGCCAGCTTTGAGCTGCTGCACACCAGATATAGAGATGATCTGCCAAGAAATACACTGAATTGTAAACTCTAACAGAGACAATTAAACAGAGACATTAACTTTGATAGAAATGTAAAATTTGATTAGTAGTAACACCACGGCCGTCAGCAGTTAGAGGACCTCATAACATACCGACACGAGGCTGCGTCTGTGCCGTCTGGTTTGTGTATTTGTGTGAAATGTGTACTTCTACGGAGCCAGACGATCCTGAGGCAGCAACATCCACCAGGGAGGCAAGTTAGGGGTGACAGCTCACAGCTGGCCATGCTGCATGACGCAGAGAAGGATGTAGGTCTTATCTGGATGCGTCATTATTCATCAGGCTGTGCACGTACCGTAGCTCCTCTTCTAACAGCGTGGGTGCTTTCCTGCAAATATGCATAACCATAACTGTATGAAGATTTCAAGTGGTTTTAAAATGAAGTTTCATTTTACGTGTTACAACAAACAAACGGCACGTATTCGGTAGAATGACCCCATTACAATCTATTCTTCATTTGTAAACCGCGAAATGTCTTCACACAGGAAAATGATTCAAAATGCTGTTGTATATTAGTCTATGCTATATCTGTACGCAGCGGTGTAACGTAACCATGGAAATACAGCAGAAACAGAGAATAAAGTGTGGAGTATGTCTGTGTACAACTTTTAAACAGACAAAGAAAAAAAAAAGGGTCTCTATGGTATCTCTCATTAAAGTTGTGTTCTTGTTGATAACCAAACTTACATATATTACACTTTAGGACCTTTTTTATCAGAAACAAGCCATTCAGGGCATCTAAAATACCACGCCATGCAGAAATGAAAAACCAAAACAATTAAAAAACATAATGTTTTGACTCAGAAATGTTCTAGGGTCTAAGCTAGCTACCAGTGCACTTAGCTCTTTTGATGTGTCTTCTCAAATGTTGTTTACTTCTTGTATTTGCTTATTTTATCTTTACTTTCATCTCAGACGCTGTTGTCTGTTCTGTCTCCTTGTTGTGTCGATTTTGTTGTGTTCAGTTGCTCAGCACTGGCGTAGCTACCCAAACTGTTCAGAAGTAGATGTTGTTGATTATCACTTGGAATGTCACTTTAAAAAAAAACCTATTAGGTGGAACAAATTGCATTCCTCGTTTTTGAGTGATTCTTGTGACTCATGAGCCTTCTGAAGACTCCACATCCTGCGAAAGACCCGATTCAAGCTGGCAGTTTAAACGAAGCCAGACAGTCAGGAGGAATTATCTGTGCTCTTGGGTGGTATTCGCTGCTCTGCAAGCACTTAACACTTACATTTGATTTGTCGGTTGTCTTTAGAGAATATTACAATCAAATCAAATTCAATCGAAGAGCAGTGTAAGAGAAACAGAAGTAGCAGAAATAAAAAAGGAGACTAGCAAAGAAGTGAACCTGAACACATAACAATTACTGATGAAAAATCATTATGTCGAGGCAACCCAGGAGGTGAAGTGGGTGCCCATTAATCACAGAGTTGATGGTTGAATTCCCACCCCACTTACTCCTGGTGAAGCCACCAATCCCCAGTTTTCTCCTGATGACATGTCAAGCTTTGAGCGAACACCCAAAAGTGAGAACGTGCTTAAAGCAAAGACCACAGAAGATCCTCTTTATGTCAAAGCTTGGACATCTGGGGATGTCTTGTGGCGTCATGAACTGGGACACGGGCAGTGGTTTCTGTGGATCCTGTGATTCTGCATCCAGCCCAGTCCCATCCCTGAAACGCTCATTTGGACTGAAATATGAGGATTTTGAAGAGTGATTCAACACTGCAGGTTTTAATTAATTAGCCGCATTTTGGACTCTGTGAACTTTTTCATCATTCTTGCAACTACTGGTTGAAGTTTTCCTCCTTTTTCGTATTGGCACAGCAGAAACTGTGGCTGATTGTTTTTCACAGAACTGCTTTTATAAGCTTTTAAATATATTTTTTACCTTCTACCACAGAATATGGGCTTTTGTAGCATAAAAGAACCTTCCATAATGCTTGAAATCTTTTTCTAGAGTTAAACCAGTACTCCATACCTAAAGCCTTAAACCTATGTAGGATTTGAATTTTGAAATATTGTAGAAAAGAGTATTCACCTAAAAAAAATGAATAATTCAAAAACACTGATCTAACACCAGCAGACATCTTGGTATGCCAAATAGGGAATGTCCATTCAAGTTACCGCCAAAGAGAGAGAAGGGTACATTAAAAACTTTCAATAAAACACATCTGCTAATCCATTCCTTTACTGTTTTTTTCATAATTTTGTTTTTCATTTGTATTCTGAACAAACCATCATGCAAATGTCTTGTTCTGCTCTTCCTTGCCTTGGTTGTAGTAAAAAACTTGAGTCTTGTTCGTGGCTACGACTCGTTTACAGGCCCTTCCTGCCCACAGCTACTTAGCAACTTAGAATAACTCTTTGAAGGAACTTAGATAATAACAGCTAGGCCAACATATAATTCCCTTTCATGGATTTATTAAGTATTATTTAATTACATAGAATGCACCCAAGTGCCATGAAAGTTGTGCCATTTTTTATCACCAGGTGGCAGCACCAGTGTTGCATTTGGGGCTTTTTGCAGTGTGACCACGTGACCAGATCATTAATTTTTACATCATTTTCTACCTTCAAACAACCAATGGTGTACCACAAATAAGCTGCACATCTTCACGAGTGTGAATGCTGCCACCTGACGCGTCATGTTCAGCCGTACTCTCTAGTAAAGTTCCTGTGTGAGTTTAGTTCACAGAATGACGGAGACGAGTTGGGTGACCGAACTGCTATAAGATCCTGCAGTGCATGAGCCCTAGTTGCCGATAAGTAATACAGCGTCACAGGGACTTAACAACTCCCCATTAAACGATGTCAGCTGTCAGAAACTAGAGTTTGTGTAGTCTGAAATCTGCCATTAAAACAAAACAAAACAAAGTAAAACAAGACAAAACCCACAAGCACACCCACAAGCTAACATCTGAGCTTTTTTGTGATATACTGTCCCCAAATGGTCTGGAGTGGGACGCTTACATGGCATGCTTTTGCTAAATTAAACAGGATCACTTTGTCACTAGAAGAAGCCACAATACTTGTGAAACACTCCCAAATTCATTAAACAACACCAATAAAAAAGGTTGGACACGTTAATCTTAGTTTTTTACACAAGCCTTGTTGGATCATTTTAAATAGTGATAAAATTCCTCCAGGAGCCAGTCTTTCAGCAGTCATGGCTTGAAGATAATTACTGAATAAGTTTAGTTAAATGATCAAAGTTTTTCAGTGTTTTAGCACCAACGTTTTAATCCTGACCTGTTTTCTACAGTCCATCAACCATTTCACCTCATGACTCCTGAACTATTTGGAAAAATGTTTTGATTTCCTGTTCCTTCCGCTGCTCCTGTTCACAAGCTGCGACAGCAGCATCTGGATGATCTGCACAAGATCAGCGATTCCCACATGTGCGCTTATAAATTTCCCTCAACATTAAAATTTATCCACAATAGGAGGGCGCACGGGGGACTTAAGGATGAGTCACGGCCCACAGAGAATGAGAGGAAGGAGAGCATTTGTAAGAGTCATGAAAACGCAATAAGGGGTAAGAGCAGGAACAAAAGAGGGATGGAGTAGCTGAGAGCTTGACAGAATGCACTTGCATTGATGAGTCTGACTCATTACTGAATGGATAAATGGGAGAGGGAAGGAGGGAGAGAAGAGAGAAGATGAGTTCAAATGCTGAGGCAGAGCAAACAAGGACGGTGAGTCACGGCATTGGGGAGTGAAGAGGCCAGGAAGTGGAGGTAAGACCAGAGCACAAGTGCCAAATACGGTCAAATAAAGGATGGAAATGGACAAATGAAAAGTCATACGAATGCAGAAAATAGTCAGAAGTTACCTGAGGGGAAAAGGACAATTAAGAAGTGTCCAGTGTGTTATTAAAAACCTGGAAAGATAATGGTGAACCATCATCGGGGCGGGCGACTACCTGAACAACATAAGTAAACAAGTTTTTCCATCAATTTGTTTCTTTTCATCCCTGGTAGCATGGACTGAGTCCAAGATGACAGTACCGGGAATCACTGGGTTCGGCTTTGATAGAGTGGTTCAGGGATCATGGATTAGCTCTCAACAGCATTCAGACCTAAACCCAACTGGGAATCTTTGAAATGCTGGATTTTGTGTGGCATTGCACCAACAACCTTGATTAGCAAAGCATTACACTGTGGTACCTGGTCAGAGTAGAATTTGTCTGGGTTTATATTTCATTTCCCCGATAGGTGTATATCAGAATGAAACCTATAAATTTAAATTGTACCAAATACATCTAAATGTAAACCTCTGGACCAGTACATTATGAACGACACTGATATGAGGGCTGTACACAGTTCTGACTGTGAACCTACACCTCCCTCTACTGGCTGCGAACACACACACACACACACACACACACACACACACACACACACTTCTGTGCAGAACATGGATGGATTGCTGATTGGAGCCACTGCACCCAAAGGCAACATTTCCACTGAGCTGTACAGCTGTTAGGTACTGTTCTGCTTGATGGGAACAAGCTAGAAGCATGCCCCAACCTTGTGCTTCACCTGAAAAATACAAGCAGGATCTGAGCCAAAAGCAAGACTTCCTGTTTACTGGTCAACCTGAGTTTCTTATCCTCACCCGTGGTCACCAACTGAAGGTAAAACCTAAAGAACGAGATCGTAAATATGAGCGTCTGAAATTAGTTTCCTCTGCAATGCGGGCGTACGCTCCCTTAGAGAGTCCGCCGTTCAGTACGGAGTAGCTGGTATTGAGAGCTGGTTCAGGCAGCTGAGGAGAGGGAGGTCTGGGCCCCGTTTGCAAGCCAAACACACATGAGCAGAAGTTAATGGAAAGATGGATGGACAGAGACATAAAAATGACTAAAAAGAAGTGGGAAAACCACAATGATATACTCAAGGAAAAGGCAACAGATCACATTAAGACAACGAACAGGTGTTGCACCACCAGGGTCACCGTAGGCACATGTTCCTGACATCACAGTCAGATAAATGACTTAGGTTCTGCTATTCTGAAAATGTCAGCTTCTATGGAAAGGTGAGGATCTGAGTTTTGATTTGCCACAGAACATGTTTAAAAAAAACACAACTTGAACTGCTATTAACCTTTAATTAGACCTATCCATTAAGGGATTAGACTGGTTCAGTTTTCTCAGATGTGTTAAAACCCCTTTTTTTGTGAGACTATGTTTTAAAAGTCTTAAATTTTACTAAATTGCTATACGCCACGTTTGATTTCCGGGCTTTCAGTCTTTAGTTTATATCAATAGAATTCATTATTATCCATTCAAACTTGATTCAGCATACACGCAGCTCAAAGATCACTTCAAAACCTTCAACATGGCTTTCAGAACAGTTTTCAAGCAAAACTTTGGGTTTGATTTGACAAAAACATGACTGAAACTTCTTAAAAACTATATTAAACACAGAGTGGTGACTATATTAAACCATATTAAACACAGTAGTGCACTACTGGCATTGTCATTTCAACAACTACAATGTAATGCCAACTTTCTCCACGAGGTGGTGATATATACCATAAACATAGTGAGTGGAAGTCACATCCACCACAGCCACTTCATCTGCCGTTCACCAGCTGCTTCGCATCTCAGCAGA
>JBAMYA010042025.1:0-14921 GCA_037176975.1 Arrhamphus sclerolepis | reverse complement strand
TCAAATGTGACTGAGCAGGGAAACATCTAAAACATGCAGGACAGTGTGCCTTGAGGACCAGGGTTGAAAAACACTGATGTAGATGATGGTCCTGCAGCACCACAGATGCCACGTTTGTTGCGCTGCCATATTCTCTCCATTTGTAACGAATTTAAAGGTTTCCCTTGGGATTTATTTTTTTAAACCCGATCTTGATTGTGCTTTTCCAGAACTTTGTCCCGGACCTATTTGAACAGCTCCTTGGTTGCCCTGGTGCTGTTTGTTTGGCGATGTTGCAGACTGAGGCCTCAAACACTCTTGGGCGCGCTCTGACTGCACTCAGGTGGATTTCATTCCACTCTTTGAGTGACATTTGAACTTTATGGCAAAGCTGTTTTATTACATTTAACCTAAATGACCATCTATTCAAATTCCTGTAGCAAAAAACAGAAAGAAAATGAAAACAACAACACAAACAGCTGTGCCTGGTCTTTGTTGACTCAGTGAGGAGTTTTAATGAGCACCTGTGTCTGTCTGTGTCTCTCAGAGGGAGCTGTTGGTAACCCAGGCAACCAGAGAACAAAGTGAAGGTGACCTGCATGAAGGAGAGGAAGTAAACAGGAGGAGGGCGGATGAGCAGGCACCCTGCTGGACCAGCTCTTTCACTCAGAGCATCCTTGAAGTCCTGAGGTCCTCCTGAGTTTCCAGCTATGACCTACTTGGCTCACACAGCCCACTCCCAGTTTGGCGCCCTCTGGCTGGCCTGTCTGGGCTGGATGCTCACGGCCATGGCTCTGGGACTGGTCCAGTGGAGAGTGTGGCTGGTGTCTGACAGCGACGTCATCACCTCTGGGGTGGCCTGGGTGGGCCTCTGGAGAACCTGCTTCAACAGCCACACTGAGGTGAGCGCCAGCTTCAGGGTCATGTACTGCAGATCCATCAGCCTGACAGAGACCTTCACTCCTCCAGAGATGGCAGCAGGTCAGGCTCTCATGCTCCTGTCGTTGCTGGTGGGGCTTGCTGGGAACGCTGGTGGTGTTTACGCCATGAGGAACGCCTACTTCGGGGTGGGAAAGACCTCCAGAGTCAGCCAGGGTTTCATGACGACCGGAGCACTGTACCTGCTGGCCGCTGTGATGTCACTGGTGCCTCTCCTGTG
Organism: Arrhamphus sclerolepis; assembly: GCA_037176975.1. Lineage (NCBI taxonomy): Eukaryota > Metazoa > Chordata > Actinopteri > Beloniformes > Hemiramphidae > Arrhamphus > Arrhamphus sclerolepis. Next base: position 13,783 of record JBAMYA010042025.1, on the reverse strand, counting down.
GAACCTGAGCTCAGTCGTGACCAATCAGACCATCAGTTTCCCATCTGACTTCAAATTACCCAGCGTGCCCGAGTCACAGCATGTGGGCTGCGGCATTTGGGTGGGGATGGTGGGCACGGCGCTGATGATTGTTTCTGGGATCATCTTCTGCTCGTACAGGCTACCGGTGAGGCTTCAGGCCAGGACCCAGCCTTCTCTACGAGAACACCTGCACCAGGACCACCAGGGGTCTGCTGCAGCCTCCAGGGGGAGACCGAACCCAGCGTTTGAGTTGGAAGAACACCTGTGAGCAGGTGCTTCCACGTGAAGCTCTAAACTCCTTGCAGTTCTGAAAGCTGAATGGAACAGCAGTGTCGCTGAAAATGCACCTTTTCTGAAGTAAAAGTGTGTTTGTGTTCATGTTTGAGAGGAACATTGTTGAGACTGAAAACAGCCGACTCAACATCTGAACGAGAACTTTCTTTTAAGAGGACAGACGTGTGGATGTAAAGACTTGTACTTTTACGAATAAAATAAGAATTTAAGTGTCAACTTCAGTTCAGTTTTCTTCATCTTCTGCTCCTGTCTCCAGAGGTCCCTCAGGGCTCCATGCTGGGACCAGCACCAGTACCAATCTTGAATTACTCTGGTTGGTAAATCAGGTCCCCGCTAGCTCCTCTGAGCCTCATGCTAACAACCTTCATTCATGAAACAAAAACACCTAAAAGTCAGTGTTGATCTGTTGCCAGACTCCTGGAATTACTTCTGAGGTTCAACACTTAATTGTTCTTCCTCGTTTTCTCTTCACCCTCTCACTAAAGCAGTGACATCCAAAAACTGGTGCGGTTCTCCAGTCCTTCAAAAGTCCCAAATGTAACCTGCTGCATTGTCGTGGTCCTCAGATGTCCTGTACTGGACCACAAGACATCCAGAATGGTGTTCACGCTGCAAAATGACTTAGAACTTTTTTAATCCCCAAAGGGAAATTCAAATTGTCAAGTGCTCATCATCATCAAAGTGTAAAAAAAAAAAAAAAAAAAAAAAAAAGAAAAGAAAAAAAGTAGCAGGATTAGCAACTCTGCAGCATGTTTGGTGGCTTTAAGGCACCCTGGATGACCCACCACCACGCGGTTGGCTCGGTACAGTTCGTACCAGTAGAAATGATGGAGGAGGTTGTCAGACCCGACTCACAAGAGTAGATCTGGAAAAATGACTGGCCAGGCAAACCAGCCAATCAGCAGCGAGGGGAGGGTTGATGCTCAGGCACCTGGAGCTCACCATGGAGCACTGAAGGGGGACATGATGTCATCCACAAACACCTTACTGCACCTTTGCTTCACAAATTTAATAGAACCAAACAGAAACTGAAAGAAAAGTACACAATAAACGAACGATGCTTTTTTTTCTTAAATATTTTATTCAAAAAGGGAAAAAAGCAAAAAGTTCATCTCCAGATCTTCAAACCATCTGTATCAATGTTCGTCCATCACCTCACTCAGATACCAGCCCCCACCCCCCACCATTTAAGGAAACCCAATCGAGGTAATATCATTTACAGGACACCATTCCATGTTTTTTTCTTACATGCACCCGCTCCAGTTATAAAAGCCATTTCAACTGTTTGTTGTTTTTTTTAAGTAAATCCTGGGAACCCTGCTGATCTCAGGTCAGTTAATGCCTCCAGATGTGGTGAATCTGACGTGTTGCAGCTGTTTTCTGCAGGTCGATGACATGGACGGGTTCAGCCTGAGGCTTCAGTGGATGTTAACCACCTCCAGGAACTTCACACAGAACCGATTACCAGTTTCACTCCAGAAAAGAAAAGTCTGACATCACAGTACGACATGTTTGCTGCTGAATGTTCTGCATTTAAAATACCGTTTGTCAGTGAGAAAAGTCGTTTTCTGCATTTTAATGTGCGATTACAGAATGAAACTGTCAGAGAAGAGAAATGAAACGGGACACTGGAGATATTACACATCATTCAAATACATTAATACTGAACACAACACATACAAGTAAAACACATTTCTCTTTTCAAATTTAAAATGTCACGTGACGGTTTCAGATGAAATATTGTAATTTTACATTTTCATACCAGTGCAGTCCTTCAAACATGGCACAAAAGGCTGCAGAAACAAAGCTTTTCATGGTAAATTTAACCAAAGCGGCTTAACTCTGCCAACGCCTCCCGATGCCTGAAGATGCCAATATATATATTTATGTAAAATTAAAAAGCAGGTGGAATGAAGTACAAGATCGGCAACCTAGAAGATAAAGTCCGAGAAATCCTATTTTTTAACGTCATGTACCAAAGAGGGATGACTGATGACACGACCGGAGCAGAACTTCTGAAAACAAGTCGACTTGCTGACAGTGGAGCTGGGAGCTGTGGAGCTGTGGAGCTGGGAGCTGTGGAGCGGTTCCTCCTGGTGGCTCTAACACAGGGGGTCCAAACTCCGGTCCTGGAGGGACGCCGTCCTGCACGTCTGACATGTTTCTGATTCAACGCACCTGATTAACATGAACGGATCGTTACCAGACCTGATGACCAGCTGATCCGTTCATCTGAATCAGGCGTGTGGAGGCAAGAAACATCAACTTCACACGAAATACTTCAGCCGTCTCAGATGAAAAAAGGGTCCATCGTAGCTCAAACATGGTGATGGACCGGGTTCAATAACCACAGCACAGCAGAGAGGGACGAGGATGCTGCAAGGTTTTAATCTGACAGTTTTATTCTTCTGCTTTAAGAACAGTTGTGACAGAAACGTGTCTCCAGCTGGAGCTGAGCGCTGGCAGCTGCTGCCAGCAGTGGCAGTGACGTTAGCTGGGCAGTGGGCCAAATGGAAACCAGCATCCCCTCTCACTAGTTTCCTCAGTGAGACTGGAAATGTTTCCCGCCTGCCTGACAGCTTTCATTTCAAATGACTCGTTTGCTTTGATTCAGAAGCTCAACATTTGAAGTCAAATAAGAAAAGCATGGACTTCCTACTTTAGCTGCTTAGAAGTGTCTCCAAGAACGAAGAAGAGACTAAAACCCCAGAAGACTAACGCATCAACTTATATTTGTCAATCTCGAGTGCAACTGCGTGACGGCAAAGTCACGGTTCTTATTTGTACGTGAGAACTGCTGAAACCGATCTGAGACGTTACAGAACAACAACAGATGCTTGTTAAAGGTGGCTGATGGATGATGAGTGTCCCCGCCGTCCGTGTCCTCTCCCTTACCTCAGTCTGGAAGCCCTAATGAGTCCTTTTTGATCCAGATGGTTTGAAAACAAAAACAAAAATACATACATACAAAATAAAAATTAAAAAAAAAAGAAAAAAAAAGAAAAGGATTCAGAAAAGAGGAAGGTTTAATCGTTCCAAAGTCCACCGGTCTGTTCTTGATAAACTTCGATGACGTCCTCGTCTTCCATCCCCAGCTGACAGAAGGACAGAGACGTGTTTTAGTTCCAGTCAGAAACCAACTTCATCTGTTCATCCTGTCGCTGCGCGTGTTTAGGAGCAAATCACGCTTCAGTGAGCAGAGAGGAAGGTCAGCAGTGTTAAACTTCATCATCACCATGGTTACCCTTAAAGGGACGGTTTTTGTATAATCACACTTTTTTAAAGGAGAAAAGTGATTATTTGTTTTTGCACTTTTTTTGTCTTCTGAGCTGCTCTAATAAATGTTATCAATAAAGTTTGATGTTACTCTTAAAACTCTCTCTATTCGCTACCACAGAGACGACAAACCAAACACACATCTGGAAACATCCCCACCTGACTTTAAACTTTTAGATAAACTTTAAAGGATCTGGCTGCAGGCCGCAGAGAAAATGGAGCGCTAGAAGAGCTCTGCTTCTGAAGCTAAAGCACTTCTGCTCCTGCAGGAGGACTTTTGAAGAGCAATTCAACCTTTAGAATAGAAGTATAAAAAACAACTGTAAACTTTATAACGAGATCCGTGTGGTCTACGTCACATGTTCTACGTTGATGACAAATGCAGCACTCATCTGGATGTATTGCACTCGTTTGTCCACAGCGGCAACTATGTCACTAACTTTATTTACCGCTGCCAGGTTCTTCAACTTTTCATCAGATATGGACGGTGATCTGAAGAGTTTGGAAATATTTTTGAACTAATGCTGTCAGGAAACGAATCTCACATTATACAAATAAATTAACCCACAACCAAGATTATTCAGCAACGCCGGAAGGGTTAAGCTGCAGTCATACCACCTGCAGAGCTGTTTCGGCACAAATGTCTCCAATAACCAGGATGTTTAAATGCGGCGCAGCAACCGACAGCGAGCGCAGCGAGCGCAGCGACCGACAGCGAGCGCAGCCTTTAAAGCAGCAGGACCTGATGGATGAAGCAACACCTTTACCTCTTTCGGAGTTTGGTTGTCTGCGATTCTCTGTCCCTCAAACAGAAACCTTAGCGTGCTCGCTGGGACGCCCTGAAACCGACAAACAGAGACACACCGTCACCATGGTTACCGTTAAAGGGCTGGTTACTCTCTACTTCCTCAACCAGCGACGTTGTCAGATTTCCTGCTACTTCCTGGACTGATGATTTTTTTCTTGTATAATAAACAAATTCAAAAAGTAAGTAAATATTATTTTTGTCACAATGTGTCAAATTTGACAAATTTAATGATTTTTATCATAAAATTGAGTGTTTTGATCTAAAGTCAAAATCATAACATTTTTAAAAAAAATTATACAAAAGCAAATTATGGTGTAAAAAGCATAAGAACGGAGAATAAAATTATAATTGTAATATTGTGACAGGTTTTTCCCGTACCTGTCGCTGGCTGTAGGACTCTTTCAGCTTCTTTAGGTGTGTGGTCATTTTCACTTTAAAGTGGATTTCACTGCTGTCCTGGAGGGAGAAACGATGAGAAGCAGCGGTTCAAAGAGGAGGAAAACACAAATAAAAAAGGACTCTGTGAACTTTCTTACAGCCTCTGAGTTTTAACATAATAATGAAAAAAGCAGCCTGAATGCTCTGACGTCTAAGTGTTAATGTGTGTGTAGCTGTGACATGAAGCTGTAAAAGTGTCTTGAATGGTTCCTGGACTAGAAAGGAGATCTATAAATGAGCTGCTAACAAAAAAAAATACAGAGGACATTTATAAAACTTTAAGGTACGTTTATTATAAAAGGATATACATTTAACTCCCTCACTCCAGGACATCTGCAACACACTCTGACCCGCAAAGCCCTCAGCACTGCAGCTGAGTCCACCCATCCCACCCACTGCTTCTTCAGCCTCCTGCCCTCCTCCCTGGGAGGAGAACGAGGAGGACGAGCAGCCTGCAGGCGAGAACCAGCAGACTGAGGCCCAGGCTACATGAAGCTGTGTGTCACACACACAAAAAATTGGATTGCAAAAGTCTGTAAATACAGAGTTGACTCTAAAAAGTCAGGCGTCCACATGAAACCACTATATCCACATAAAAAAAAAAATCAGTACGTCCTCCAGCCCTGAGATGGCACACGACTGAAAAACAGAGAGCATACATCTCTGAACCAGAGAAGGAGACGTGGACCATGCGCAGAATCCTACGTGGAGTAAACAAACAGAAGAAGAAGATCCAGCAGAAGCCAAAGCAGCGAGTGCGGCTATGACATCACTACTGACAGAAAAATAAGTGCGCCCTTGTTGTTCACACTGGCGTCCTCAGATTTATGTACTCTAGGACCCGAGTCAAAAAAGATGTGGTTTTGAGCTGTGAAGATGCCGGTTTCGTGTGTCCAAAGCGGATTAAAATGTGCTGGAATTCACCCCGAACCTGCTTCATGTATCCTGGAGCTTTGAGACAGTTTTACCCATCAGGCTTGTCCGGATGCTGAATTCTCAACCACCGCATTCACATTCTTTCTAAGATATACTTTTAGATTTTATGTTTCATGTATATCGTTGCTTGCACCAGGGATATGAGGGAAACTGAGTCCTCTACGTACGACAAGTCTGACAACAAAGTTGACCTGACTTGAAGCAGGTCAAATTTGAAATATTCTGTTTTGCTGTTCGATCATAACACTGCAGCGAAGAGTAATCACTGCTGATAACATCTCACATAAAAGGGTAAAAGGACACTCCAGCGATCTGTGCAATAAAACCCTCATATTTCCTTAATTCTTCTCCATCCATGTTAAACAGACTTTAAATAAATGTTTATTCAACATTTCTTTGTTTACCTGGCCGATCACTTTTAGTTTGATGTACTCTCCGTCCTTCTTGTCAGCTCCGTCCTGACTGGATGGTTTAGTCTCCTGAAAGAAAACAAGTCAACAACATTAAACACCCCAACAGGCCTCGACGCTCGCGCTTCTTATTCCGCAAACACGCACGCGCCTGTGTCTGAACGTTTCAGCCTGCTGCTGCCGTTGCTTCAGCAGCAGAGCTTCAAAGCAGAAATTAAAGCTCTCAGCTGAATAAAATGAGAGTTTTGGGCCTGAAGCTCCAGCAGCTAGCAGTTAGCATGTTAGATAACCAGAGACGAGGAAAAAACGACAAAATGTCTTCATTTCTGACAGAATAATAACTGCGGCTGTTCCGCGGTCATGTCTTACTGAATCTGACATGTTGCTCCTCCCGTGTGAGGTGTTAATATATCCAGAAAATATAATGTTTCGTTAATTAGCCTCCAGTCAGCTCCTGCTTTCTGTTGTGAGAACGCGACATTAGCCGGATGTGACGTAAAAACGTAGTTTCAGAATAAAAGTCGGCTCCAAGTAAAGAACGGAAGATCCGCGCGGGAAAAACAACAGTCCACAGGGGTGGGTGTGTGTGTGTGTGTGTGTGTGTGTCTGTCTGTCTGTCTGTCTGTCTGTCTGTCTGTCTGTCTATTTATTTATTTATTTATTTATTTATCTAACGTGAAATGGCTACTTGTATCCAATAAAATGCATTTACAGGCCAGCCCAACTAACAAATGCGGTCCTGGCAGCAGACTGCAGAACGGGGAGGGATCGGATATTGGGCGGGTTCGGACATCCGACTCCGCCCTCAACCCGATTTGATTGGATGAAGCTTTTCCTAACCCTAACCCTAACCCTCACCCTGGCCCCACTCCCCCACACGTCTGACCCCGCCCATCATCATTTACCACGCCCCTCGGACGACTAATGCTGCGAAGTGACTCGTGATATGTCACGTAGAATGTGACGTCATTTTCTACATCGGTGAAATGAGGTAGAAACTCTGGACTTGGACTGATGACAGTGCTGATATCCAGGAGTCATGTCTTCTACTGAAACCAGTGTTTTCTGCATCAGTTCCTGCAAATGTCCAGCTTTCATTGTGCAAGAAGGCTGTCATAAGTTCCCTGGAGTCACTTTGACCTCAGAATGGCGAGAATTTTAAGAGGATGTGTGTTTATTTGTAGAGAAACACCATTTAAGCTACAGCATATAAAGGCTGGACGTTGCCATCCACTGCAGATGTAAAGTAGAATGCTGTTTCTTCTGTGGTCTCTGTTGGGTTCGTATTGATTGACAGATTATTTATTGCCAGATAATGAACGTTTAAGCAGCATGTGGTTTCACGACTGCCCTAGAATGAGTCTGAACCACCACCAGCTGGTCCAAAATGCTGCAGGCAGAGTTCTGATAAGGATTAGCAGGAGATATCAGATGCTCCCCAATTTTGAGTTCCCTTCATCAACTTCCCGTTTAATTCAGGATACTATTAAAACGTTATCTCCTCACAGATAGAGATTAAGGGACTAGCTCCTTCTTGTCTTAAAGAACTCATAGTTCTGTGTCTTCCATCTCAAATACTCTTATTTTTATTGTTTTATTTTATTTCTGAGCTGCTCAGTAGGGAGAGACAGCAAACAGTGAGTGTTTACAGGTGTCTTCTTTGTGTATAGTATTTTCATGGTTGTAGAGAATAGTACTACTGTTTTTTTCTTGAAGTTTAAAGTGTCGTTTTGCCGTGTTCTGGCCCCCAAAAAAGGAAAGAAAATGCTGAGGCAATCTACGAGTAGGAGAGCTCCTGCTAGATTTGTGGAGGAGGAAGAGCAGAAGATGTAGGAGGAGACGTCCCAAACAGCCAGTCAGCAGTTTGCTTACACTAGATATTTATTACAGTCATTATTTTCAATACCTAGTGCATTTCCTCCTCATTAGCTTTGTCTCAAATTGCTATATTATTATATATTATATTACTGTATTCTATATTATTTTTCTTTTTCTTATATTGTTGTACATTTGTTCCTAGAAATAAGGGTTTGTTTTGGCTAAAATCTATCTAATGTACTGACATTATTATTTACATTCATTCTGTTATACATATATCATACAAATTAACTGTTATTCATTTACTATTTTTGATTTATTATTCATTTATCTCCTATCTACATTTTGAGACTCTTCTGACGAGGGGCCATAAACAAGCCGAGGACGGGGACGAAGTTGGGTCCAACGCAGGCGCCAGAGCGGTAGTGGTGGTCCTGATGCTGCTGGTGATGCCCCTGTAAGTCAGTCACTGCATCTACAAGAGGCCTGGAAGATGGAGGTAGACCCTGATATTGCAAATCCTGACCCCCCTAGATTCCTCCCCAAACCGACAAAGGGGGAGCTGAAATTTTTTGTTTTGTCCGATGTAAATGGTTACATCGTTGATTATAAGCTCTACACCAAGGAGCTTCAGGGTAGGGCCTGTCTTTTGATGTGGTGGCTAAACAAAGACTACGTGGGGAGTGGCTACATTGTCTATCATGACAACACCAGCCCTCTCCTGTTCCACCATCTGACCCAGCAGGGGGTTGGTGCCTGTCGCACTTACAGGCAGGCAGAGTAGAAGAGTTCAGTATGACACTGCAGCAGAAGCCTTTGACGCACCAGGCTTTCCAGGTGCAGCTGTGTGCAAAGCTGCTCGGCATACCACCAACTCAAGGCCACTTTCCTGTCCCCACCAGCAGAGGGCATGACACTTAAGCTAGGGGAGGAAGCAGTGCACTTTGCGCAAAAGGAGCATCCTTTGGATGTGTGAGGAATGGGGAGTTGGACAGAAGCTTCTTCAGGAAATGTCATTCCTGAGGAAAACACCAGGGCTCTCATTTACAACCGTTATTGAAGCTACACTGCATCTTGACTCCTCTCAGACATTTAATTTCAGTCCATGTCAAACTGTAATCAGAGATTGACCGTAGGCAGCAGGAGGGCCTCCAATTGATATTGGTGAATTGGGCTCAGTTGTCTCTCACTCAAAACCATCGACATGTTTACTGGACTCTATCGGTTCTGGTCTTGGACCCACACTTTTCTCTTTATACATGCTTCCTTTAGGAGAAATCATTAGGAAGCACAACATAAATTTTCACTGTTATGCAGATGATACTCAGCTGTATTTATCCTTGCAACCACATGAAGCTAATCAATTAAGCATATTAGATGCATGAATTGAAGACGTGAAGACCTGGATGACTGGAAATGTCCTGCTTCTTAATTCAGATAAGACGGAAGTTATTGAAATTGGTCCCAAGAACCTCCAGGAGGCGCTCTTGACCTGTGCATTTAGTCTGGATCACATGACCTTAGCCTCTAGCTCTAATGTGAGGAACCTTGGTGTCATCTTTGATGAAGATTTGTCTTTTAACTCTCATGTGAAACAGGTCACAATGTCAGGTTTACTTGCTGGTCCAAGAGTCTGTAGGTCTAGAAAGGGTGGAAGAGCCTTCAGCCATCAGGCTCCTATGATGGAATGAACTCCCAACCTCGGTCCAGGAGTCAGACTCCCTCTCTACATTTAAGACTAGAGTTAAGAACTTCCTTTTTGATAAAGCCTTTAACTCTGTAGTCTCTTAGACCACCTCCTAGTTATGCTGCTGTAGTCCTAGACAGCTGGGGAGAGTCTCTTAGACCACCTCCTAGTGATGCTGCTATAGTTCTAGTCCTATTGTCCACTGAGCATCTTCTGTCTGTCTGATCTCAGTCTCAGAATGCTCTGAATCATTTCATAGAATCAACGTCATCTATCTTCCATAGTCTCTCTCTCTTCACCTTTTCTATCTGATGTCATGGTGAGGAGGGTCCCCCCTAGAACTGATCCAGGTCCTGGTCCAGAGGGAGGTTTTTCTTGCCACTGTTTATTTACAAATAAAAACAAACAAAACAAGAAAATAACTATTTTGCAAAATTACAAGCTTTTTATTCATTTATTTATTTATTTAAAACAGCCAAGATTTTTTATTTTTTATTGTTGGCTACAATGACAAATGTCACAATTTTGTGATATTTGAACTTCTATTACTACTACTTACTTACTTACTTACTTAGAGTTACTTTTAGCAACATTTTGACACAAAATTACAAGTCATGAAATTGTAATTTTTCAAAAATTTTGAATAAATATTTGGGGGAAAAATTTACAAAAATCTACAACTTTTTGTTGTGAAATTTTCTTCAATAGTTTCAGTTATTCCACCTTAAAGCAGCTACTCTCCACCTCAGTTGTTCCACCTTAAAGCAGCTACTCTCCACCTCAGTTGTTCCACCTTAAAGCAGCTGCTCTCCACTTGGGTTTCTCCACTTTCTGATGTCAGAACTGAATCAAACGTTTCCTCAGAACTGTTCTAGTTAGCTCAGGAGTGGACATCATAACCTGCTCAAAGCTCCCCTCTGAACAGCAGCTTGTATCGTAGCCATGTGACGGCTGTTGAGCCGCTAACTGGTCTCTAAGCTGAGGTCGTACTGGCTCTGGTTCGTAGCGCTCTGAACATCATCACCACCATCGCTGACATAGCTCTTCCTCCTCTACCCAGAAGTGGGCTTCCACACGGCTCTGTATTTTAGGAACAGAACAAAGGAGGCCCAGGGTGTGGACCCGGTGACAGGAGGGTTGTTAGCTGCTGCTGACGAGAAAGGAAACAGCAGACGAGGAATAAAAAGGTGATTACGGCAGGTCGCCAACCTCTGGCCCACTTTTCTGAGCTGAGCAAATCACTGGAAACTTTCTCTCTGCCTCTAAATCAGAACAAAGTCCACGAACAACAAATGGAGGAGGAGCTAGAGGAGGAGGCGGCTCACCTGGAGGCCCCGCCTCCTGCCTGCCTGTAAATCATCACATGTGGTGAAGGTGTCGAGAGGACGGGGGTAGTTGGCAGCACAGTGGCGTTTCTCTATTATTAGCAGGTAAACAGCCCTGGTTTTAGACGAGCTGCTGGAGATCTTTAAACCGGGGTGATGGGGGGATCTGGTGCCGAGGAGTCTCACCCTCATCTTCCTCATCCTCACTCATCTTTGCTCTCCCGTCATCCCTTTAAAGCTGGTTTTGGCCCACCTCTGAACCCCCCCGAGGCCTCGCCGTGACATCCTTGAATGCTGAACCTCAAGGTTCAGTCGTCATGGTGACGGTTTTCAGAAAATACCAGTTCAGCTGTTTTCCCAGTGCTGTCCACAGAGGCTCATGCTCAAACACTTGATGTCGGTTAAACTAGGGCCTAAAATGAAGAACGATTAACTGAATATTTTAGCTTTTCAGCGTTGCTTTACATCTAACCTCGAACAAGGGCACAGTTCTGACAATTAAAACTTTCTGGAGTTATGCTGGCGACGATGCTGCTATAGACAGACATTTCATTTCCCTCTGCTGCTAAAATAAAACAAAGTATTTTTCATGATAAAAAAAAAAACTCTTAAACATATGTAATTTTTTTTAAATTAATTTAGACAAAGTTAAATGAAAAAAAGATAAAATAAAATATCTTTAGGGGACCGTGGGATTAAATTTAGTTAAATAAATAATCAGAAATAAGCTCATCAAATGTTTCTATCAACCCCCCGCCCCCGAAAGGGGATCCGGTCTGCAGACTTCTATTATTAAAGTGTGTGCAAACACAATACCAAAAGGGAAAGACATCAGCAGTGGCGTTTGAGTGGCCATACGTGCTCTGGAGCGTCACCTCAGAGCCTCTGGGCCTGGCAGTACAGTCAGAAGACTGAACCGGTTTCCATGGAAACATGACTGAAGTTCACTGAACTGCACCTGAACAAACCAGCAGACTTCCACAGACCTGATATGAAGACCTGCGACAATCAGATGGTTTTTATTTTGGTATTTTACAGGATTAAAGAGGGGGTCCAAACGCGTGGCAGCTCGTGTGGGTGAAGGACGGTGGTCCAGAGACAGCTGTGCTTCAGACAGACAGAAATGCAGGATTACTGACCCCAAACTGGAGTGATGACAGTGATTTAACACCACGTAGGAAGACACATGCGTGGCATGCAGTAAAACTGCCTCGGGGAGGGGGGCTCTAAATAAATCCCAGGATCCTCTCTGCTCTGGCGTCATCAGCACCTTCGCTTCGTTCACCTTTCACCTGCCAGCGGCTGTCGTCATGTCTGCCCTCCGGCTGATGACACAGAGATTTACGCGGAGCCTGAAGGCCTCTGGATGACGTGTCAGGACCAACAGAGGTCCCACTGCATGTCCACGCCGCCGCTGCGACAGGAAGTTGCACGAACAGGTGTTTGTAGTTCCTGCAGACTCCATCCAGCTCTGGAACCGGGCTGAGCTGTGGCCCGCGGGCCCGCAGCTGAAGACGGGGAGCAGCGTAATCACAGACCGGCAGCCGGGGACAACCCCGCGGAAACTGCAGCGACACAGGTCTTCTTCTTCTCACCAGCAGCATGGAAACCAACGTTTTATCCTTAAAATGTGAAAATCTGCACAGATGCTCAGCATCAAACAGCAGGGATGTGAAAGAGGCGTCACACGTAAGCTGGTGATAATTTAACACCTGAGAGTGTGGACGCGGGGATTTCTACAGCTGGCCTGGTCCTACGTGAGCTCCAGGACGCCTCTCTGGGATTTATGGACTGCTAAATTTGGGGAGCAGAGTATTTAAATGGATCAAGCAGAGGGATTAACTGAGATTTGCTGAAAAACAATTTATAGCGACTGGCTGATTCTTTACACGTGCGGAGATCTGGTCTGGTCAACCTGAGGCCACCTGAAACTCACCTGGGTTAATTTACCCGGAATGTTGCAGGAAGACGCCAGAAGAGCAGACTAGTGCTGAGACGAGAGGACTAGTGCTGAGACGAGAGGACTCGTGCGAAAAACGGAGTTTCATTCTGATTCACGTACGTCAGGGGTTTCATCCTGGGCCACTCGTCACCATGGTTACTGTCAAAAGAGCTAACGATTCTTTATTTTCTCAACCAGCTACGTTGTCATATTTCCTGCCAGTTCATCGACTATCATAAAATAAAACTTAAAAAAAAAGAATGAATTTTTCTTTTAAATCTCAAATTTCAAACAATTTCTGACTTTTATCATAAAATTGAGTTTTTTGGTTTTTTTTTACTAAAACACAATATTTTCTTGTGCTGAATTAAAAAAAAACTGACTTTTTTTAAAATCAAAAATCTAATTTTATTGTTAAATGGCTAAATCATTTTTTTTACTAAGATTTCACTGAAATTGTGATCTTCACAATCACATTTTTTCTTGTAAAACCACAAATTCACGATTGTTTTTGCAAAACTTTTGTGGTACAATTACAAGGCTTCTTATTGGACAACCACAAATGTCAAAAAATTGTGACTTTTTAACTTAAAATTACAATTTTTTTTGTTGGAAAATTACAAATTACAACAAATGTAAAATTGCAAATTTTGTATATTTCAACTTTTGATTTTAAAATCAAGATTTTTTTTCTTTCAAAAAGAATTAGCTTTAGTTGTAAAATCTAGTAAGTTTCCTAAATCCGGAAATTAACCAGCTGCTCTCCACCTCAGTTATTCCACCTTAAAGCAGCTGCTCTCCACCTCAGTTATTCCACCTTAAAGCAGC
>JBAMYA010042024.1:0-14922 GCA_037176975.1 Arrhamphus sclerolepis | reverse complement strand
TCTGAGTTAAAGGAAAAAGCTGGTTATTAATGATATGTGTGTGTGTGTGTGTGTGTGTGTGTCTATAATGTTAAGAATTTTAGTAAAGTATTTTTGTTTTTCTTGCCCCATTGGCAGACTTTTTCTCTTGATAAAATACAATTCGACTAGGTTAAGAAATATTGGGCTTATTTATAGAAGGGTTGTGTTTGCAGTGTGCTGGGATGCTGGTAGTATGATGGGTAGAGTCAGTCAACCACTTATCGGTGGAAGGCCTCCAATTCAATCACATGGCAAAGTGTCTCTGGGCAGGACATTTTACCCCACATTTCCTTCACTGGCTCAGCCTCTCATAGTGCTGATCCTAACCCCTATGGGGTTGTGACATGAAGGTCATCCACTGTAAAAACCTTTACTAAATCAACTTGTAAAACATGATTAAGCTCTGTGGCAGCCCATACAAAGGAAATCATTTGGATTACCATGATACAAGTTAGCACATATACCACAATTCATCCTTCAGGTTATCTTCATTACATCCTGGTTCAGGCAGTGATCACAGCAGCAAGCCATACAAGGCAGAACAAAACAAACAAACAAACAAAACATCCAGATGTGATTCAGGTTTTTAGTGTCAGCCATCCTGGTTGTTCTGGGGCTTCCCTAAGGTCTCCTAGTTACATGTGGGCAGATTTTGTTTCCCACTGGGAGGCTGTCAGAAAACATTCTAATCAAATGCCTCAACAACCTCAGCTGGGTCCATTTTCATGTAGCGGTAAAGAGGGGGAGTGGAAATCTGGGCCATTTTCAATTATATAAGATCTAACCATATGTATTAGGATGAACCCAGATGCAGTGTATGGGAAACTTACTTTTTGCCACTGCACAGTGCTTATGCACAGAAATGATGTTTGGAATCACAAGCTTCAACCTCAGGCTCAGCTCTGTCTTCACCTTGATGATTGTCCATCAGTTTAACAGCCAGTCTCTCAGTCTTTCTTAGACTTGCTCATAAACAAGATTCATATAAATATCCAGCTGTCCCAGGCCATTTTTCTCTCAGTTCCCCTGAACACATTTGATTAACAGACCTTAAGAGGAGTGCTAAGAAACCTTTATTGTTACAGCCATGTAACAAAAGAAAATGTAAAGCGTCCTTCAATACTGCCTCTCTGTCAGTTTTACACACCACTGTGTAGAAATTTTAGCTCATTCTTCACAATGTTGTTGTTTTTCTTTTTTTAACCAATTGTAAAGATGGGAGACCACGTGAGCTGGATGTCACTTCATAAAAGCAGGCAAATATTCTTTGAAAAGAACTTGAATCTGACATTTTAACTGATATCCGCACCATCCAAAACCAAAACTATTTAATTTTACTATTTAACTCCTTAATTGCCAAATGATTATATATAACTTAGCGTACAGGTGTAGGAATGGATTTAACATTGGGAGGACACATATCGGAAACCTGACAGATCTGTTTGAGCAGAAATATGTCATAAATTCACTGCAAAACATTCACAAATGCTATGTGACCTTTTACTTTCTTCTTTTTCAAATGTTTCTTGGAAAAATAGTGTTGTGCACACCTATATTAATATATATATATATATATAAGTATGTATGTTTTATGATCTTAAGATGTGGGCAAACCATTCAGAAAAAACACTTCTCCCTTCCCCTTGAATAAAATGGCTTGAGTCTTTAATCAAGCAGAATGATTATGTCATTCCAGGGCTGTACGCTAACTTTATCAGGTGGCAGCACTGGTACTAGCAAGCTAAATATTTCAGTATCACAAAGACAAATTTATTAGCATACATAGCTGCACGGTTTAACATGTTTTATTGGTCAAAATCCATTTGATATTGGTCAGAAATGCATTTACGTAGGTTGAATGGCAATATAACTGGCTGGCAACATTATACACACACACTCATCTATACATCTATCTATCTATCTAACCTAACCCTTACAGTAAAAGGTTTCACTAATTTATTTTAATATCTCACCTCCTTTTCCTGTTTCCTTTGTGCTGCTGCATTGCTACTCCTAAACATACAAAGTGGCTTCAGAGATGTATGTCTAAGGTGCATCTCCTTAGCAAAAAGATGGCCCATTTAAAAAATAAAATAAAATAAAAAATAATCCACTTATAGATCACTATGGAATAGCATTTCACCATTTAAATGTATAGAACACGAGTTGGGTGTTCTAGTGCAGCTGATAGCCTGATCGTAAGCTAACCTAAACCCTTATAGTACTGTGGAAATAATGAAATAACTGTTAAAAGTTAAAAAATAAATTAAAAAATCAACTTGACATCAGTCCTCGCCTATTCTCCTTTCTGGATCTGTTATAATCAATAATAAGATTTTTAAACCTTACCTCAGACCCTGAAGCTCCACCTGTCTCTCCTATCTCTCCCCTGAACGTATTAAAGTTCCTCTCATGATAAAACTGTTTGTTTAAAAAGTAAGTACCCCGTGCCGCCCGGTTCCTACGCCTATGACTTAGAGTACAGGCAAGATCACTTGTGTTTTAAGCTTCAAGTACATTGTTGACCGGATCTTAAGATGTTGCATGTTGACTTTTAAAGGTCCCTTCCCCCTGACGTTTGACACACTATCTTCATATAATGATGCATGTAGCTTCAGGCCTTCAGGCAGAGGTGACAAACTATTTTCAGTCAGAGCCTCGAAAGGATGCTAAGAGCCTCCGAAGGAAATCAGGTCAGCAGAGTTATTGACCTGTATTGAAAAATATGATTTCATTTATTAAGGGGAAAAGCTATCCAAAGCAGTCTGGCTCTGTGTAAAAAAGTAATTGCCCCATAGTCTAATAACTGGTTGTGCTACTCTTGGTGGCAACGACTGCAATCAAGTATTTGAGATAACTGGCTAACTTGCAATGTTCCTCATCCCTGTGGAAGAATTTTGGCACACTCTTTTTGCAGAATTGTTTTAATTTGTCTATATTGCATGGCAGTAAATATTAGCAATCTTTTCCCACTAACTATGAAGTTGCTTTAGAGTTTCCCCATTGTGTATTTGAGCTTTTCGAAATCAACTGGTTGCAACTAATACAAAACAAACTGGCACTATGAATAAACCTATCTACAAGTTTGATGAGTTGTCAACGACTTGCTAATGTTTAAGGTTAGGACAAATTAAACAGAGGATTACGAAGCAATAAGTTCCCTTTTGCTTCTGAAGCTACACAGCTACACACTAAGATTTCCCCTGAGATTTTAGCAAAAAATGTTATTAAACCAGTGCGGATGTACTTTCATATGTATGCAAACGTGTGACATTGCTCTCTTCCCGGTAACGAGAGGGGAGACTCTCCAGGGACTGTTATAAGAAGATGGTCCTGGACCGGCTTTCACTGCTTTCCTAACATAAAAAGGTCATAACTGGACCAATCCGTTGTACTTTAGGGTTGAGTGGAAAAAAAAAAAAATCAAATCTCCAAGCTCTTAAAAATCCCATGCTCTATCCTATGAGTCAAAGCAGAAGAATTTAGGCCAGGAAAAAGGATTGTTGTTACAGTTCCTGACATTGGGGGTTTACATCACATCAGGGGAATGATGTTTGCTTTATCTCTTGTTTTTGTTCTCTATAAAGGCATGATAATGTTATTCTCATTGCTGAAAACAAAATTCAAATCTAGTTTTATTTTTGAATGTCCAAATCATGTGTGGAGCTTTGAGACGGCCTTGAAATCAAAATAAGAACTTCGAGTCAAAGGTGGAATTTATAAGCATGTTCTTCCCTTTCATTTTATAAGTTAATATTAATTTCAAAATAAATTCTAATGAATAAATACTATATGAAAAATCCCTGTCATCTGTGTAGGTTGGAGTACTGAGCAAGACAAGCAAAACATTGTCAGTGGGGCAAGCTCCACTGACATCAAAACCCAGTGATGATACATATATTTAAAAAAAAAAAAAAAACACCAGCAGAAAAATGAAATTCAAGAAATGATCATTTTTGGAACAGCTACAACCACAAATAGACTGGATGCTGCAAGAAGTAAAATAGGTGTTGATACTGATATGACTGTTCTTCAGTGGTGATCACTGTGGAAACAAGGACTGACGAGTGATGCCCTGGTGGCTGTATTTCTGGTGGACAGGCGATTGACATTTTATCGGATAATATATCTGGTTCATGCGGTTTGGTGCTTTGTCACTTGGGCGAAACAAAAGAAAAACTGTTCATCCCTGGCTTGCAGTCAACTAGGCTGACATAAATATAGACTAGATGCATTCACACCTGTTAGCCATGTAGTGATTAGCTGGTTGCTAGTTTAAACATTTGCATATTTTTCCTGTGAGGAACATCAGAAATATAGTTTGCTAAATATAGATAATGAGCAGAGGGACAGCAGAAACAACTGTGGTGTAATCAAATCGGTGAGAGAGATGGGTTATGAGCTAGGAATACATGAGTAGAAAAGAGTTTTACACTGATGTTTAATCACCAGGGGTAAAACCAAAGTTTTTTCTTTTCCTTTTGTCTCTTTTTCTTTGTGAGTCTTTGTCGCAAAGTAGTGATTCTTACACCATTGCAATCCCTGGAGCTTGAGCTTTCAGCCAATAAAGGGTAGCATTTGCAGCATGAAGGAGCTTGTTGCTCCTGCAGATTTTCAGGGGCACAGTGAATTCTCATCTTTTTTCAACATGTTCATTTATCAGAATGTGTTCTCATATGATGATAGCCACCTTTTTTTTCTGGATATGCAAGTGTTCATGTGTTCTGGGCATTTCATTCTAGGTGCATTTTTGATTAAGGAAAACCCCATGGGAAAACTCTATTTTTTTATTTTTTATAAACATGTAATTTTATGGGTAAAATCATCTTACGAATGCATCGAGAAAAAGAGAAATTCACCACTTTTAAATTTGTTGTGAGTGATCTAGTAACATCCAGTTGGAAATCCCAGTGCTCAAATGAAATAGCAGGGAAAAAGAAAACGCAGCATCTCTAAGAAAGTGCAGTACATGTATAAATCAGAAATGAAGACTACTACTTCTTCTACTCCTGTGGGAGTTTTGTCTTCATTTCCTCAAAGCTGCACAGGCAATTAATTACGGCAGCAACAACCATGTAATTTCTGACATCCTCGTCTTAGTGTGTGAGTGTGAGAGAGAGAGATTATCGTCACATCAATACAAATATATCCCTTGGTCAGAGGCTGTGTAGAAGATGTTAAACCTGTGTTCATGTGGTCTTTTTAGTAAAAAAAAAACAGTAATGTGGATTGTGACAATAAAAAGAGGTTGTTCTAGTTTCGTATAAAACTGCCTTTCGGCTGCACAGTGCAAGAGTGAGAATATTATGTTTGACTTTGCACAGCACAAAATAGCCATTTTGAGAATACAATCCTAGTGATCAATGTGGTTTCTTTCACAGGTCCTAAAGATAACTAACCTAAGCTTACTGCCTTGTCAAACTGTTGTCAAGTCATGATCTGAGGAGTTCTGCACTTTATTCTTCTTTGATCTTTTCAAACTTCTCTCACAGTTATTTTTCATGGAAAGTACTCCTTAGTAGGTCAGATTTATTTCCACTGTTCCCTACTGCAGCATTCTCAGTCATAAAATAAATATAACTCATGATTTAAAAACAGAGAAAAAAAATGGACTTTTAGACTCGTCTCAGACTTTATTAATTATTGGGTAATATTTATGCTAAAGATCCTCAACTGTTTCTGCAGGCTGTTGTGGGCACCTATAACTGGGATTATAAAAGTCAGTTCCAGATATTCAGCTCCACTCTTTCTAAAGATTTGCACTCCACCCCACCCCCACTTTTAATCATTTACTTTAACTTATTTGTCACTGACATCACAAACTATCATCCATTCACTATAGAGACTAAATACTTTGTCTTCACAGAATCCATGCTTATAATATATCTCCATTCTCATTTTTGCAGTGCACCTCAGAACTTCATCTCAATCATAAAGCATCCTTTTTTTTTAACATTTTGAGTGTCTGGGAAGTAATTCCACTGAAATTGTTTTTTGCATCATAAGTGAGCAGAATCTTTACATCACTAGCTTTGCTCGCAAAAGATTTTACCGCTTGGCTGCTGCTGATGCCACATAGGTGGCATTAAAAAACCATTGGTGTAATTCTTTTTCTTTCTTTCAGATATTACTCCTGTAATTATTGAGGACAATATGATAAGTTTGTAAATGTGCAGATATTCATACCTTTCAAATACTTGAAGTCACGACAGATTGTCAGAGATGCGGGAATAGGAAGACTCAAATACTTTTAATTTTCCTGGTGTGAGTGCTACAGTCGAGCACGGCAGAATTACTTGTCGCTGGGACGACTGAAAGAGGTAGGTGTGTACACAGCATATGCATTATGTGTACAGATAGATCCTTGTGACAATCCTTGAACAACATATTGACATAATATAGCAATTCAAAAGTTGTGAGGGTTATATATTTCCAGAAAAACTAAACAAAACAAACAAACAAAAAAAAAGCCATGAGGTCTGTGGCCTTGCCAGCATACTTTCTGTGTTGATCTGAATTGTGCTGATTCTCTAAAACCTTGTGAGCTCCAAGTAAACAAATGGGCGCTTAATGTAACAATGTGATGATGTTTGTACAAGCAGCAATCATGCTCAAGCAAAATGCAGACAGGAGTAATTTGAGTTGAGGCCAGGGGATTTGAAAGGGAGGGTCATTTGTGCCTGTGCTTGGCATGGTGCAACTTGGCTAGCATGAGTGTGTTCCACAAAATCAAGGTGAGCATGCAGGAAACCGGTGAGAACAACCAGGGATCATAACAAATGGACTAGTAAGGAGAAGAAAGACATTTATAGGAAGGGAGGCCCAATCAAGGAAAACATGGGCAAGAAGCAGACAGTGAGGGCATTGATTGAACCAAGAAAAGTACAAAAAACCAGAGGAAAAATACTTTTAATAAAAAGAGAAGACCAACAAATCACAACTACTGAAATCAGAGCAGTGAAATAAGAAAACAGAAGAGGCTGTAAAGATGAGAATGCAGGAAAAACCCTTGAAGGGACGGTTTCTACTCTCCTGAAAAATCACTGTGGATTATTATGCACTCATGGAGGAGGTGAGATATTTGTAATCATACTGCCCTTTCTGCATCACCCTGCAGCTTGCTTTGTGAGCCTCTGGAGTTGTCAGGAGTGTACGGACAAGATAAGCTTTGGGGGGCCATCTCCCAGAGACACACACATTACAATAGGATTTAGTATGACAATGACCTAGCATCTGCCTGTCATTTTGTCTGTGCCTTTGTGGATCCTGGGCTTCAATGCTAAAGACAACCCTCTGAGTGATGTCATCTGTTAGGATTCAAGTGAGTCTTTGAGAATTTCAAGACTGTTAATGCAAAGAAAATGCATGGAAATTGATCAAATTACATGTGCAAGGTGAACCTTTTTAATCTTAAGACATTCTTCACGCATAGTATTAAAAAACGTGTTATCTTTGGGACAAATAAGCTGAGTGAAGGTCAATTTGTGGCACCACTGCACTGGCTGCTTTGTAAGCTCCATACAAGGCTCTCAGGAGAGATTCTCGTCTAATTTTAACATCTCTCTTTCCAGTTTCAGTGCATCAGCAAGGGAAAAAAGGCTGCTAATGCTACATGGAAGTGATATTGTGCATGGTATTCACATGCCACTCATAACAATACGTTGATTCGAGAATTCTTTATAGGCACTTTTATGAAACATGAAGTAATTTAATGGAAAGACGTGGTGGGATTAAACATTACGTCAGCAGGACAGCACTGTTGTTGAAAGCTGTTATCATGATGGTTTGTTGTTTTCAATCTCTCAGGACCAAATTCTTTCCTGCAGAGAAACTGGATTCATTGCTTTCGAAAATAAGCCTATAAATGGTCATATACTGTGTCAAAAAAGGGATAGAATTTTGAGAGCATGAGCATAAAAAAGACATGGCAGTTTAAAGATTGAAGAAAGAACTGAAGTCAAATGACTACCCTCCCTCCCTTGTCATCACCTACATAAACACACTGGTGACTCAGCCTCACGTTTACAGCTGAATGACTACTCTGCCTCTTGAAAGACTACAAAGCTGATGTCATCCTGAATCTTTCACCAAAACATTAACACTCCAAAGATTAGCAGCAATTTGTGTTTGAGAGTAAAATGTTACATTAGAGAGAGAAGAACATCAACAGCACAAGTTGATTAGGGGATGTTACAGAGCACATTGAAATAAAGACAGGATGAAAGGCTGTTAACAAACAAACAAATCAGCCTATGAAGGATTCATTCAATCACAATATATTCTGTATGATAAAATATATACGTATCAATATATTAAAACTAGAAAATAGCAGGAGTAGAATTTGTTGGTTTTTTTTTCCTTGTTTTTTTTTCATTTTTTGGGAGGGGCTTGGAAGAGGGGCAGGGGTAGGTTAATGTGATCTGTAGTTTGATTAAATGTACCAATAAGGCCATGGGGAAGCAATGTAATTACATTTCCTGGCATTTGCTCAGGATACCTAGTTTATTTTCCTTCTGGAAACGGGAAGAAAGCCAGAACTGACTCTGCCTGTTTACATCAACAGGAAGTACAAAATAATTCACATATTGCACTTTCATCAGGAAATCAAAGACTTGTGTGCCATTGTTTAAATATTGATGAAAATCAGCAGTGAGTTTACATACTACTTTGTCGATGTTGAATTTCAACATATATTTATCTCATCGCTATATGAAATTTGAAAATGATGAATAATGGAACATCTGTCCTAATGATGTACCTGTGGAGGTATGGAAGTATCACAAAGGAGTAGCAGTAGAATCTTTGATTGGGACATTCAACAGGATCTGAGTGAGAAAATTCCTGAAGAATGGAGTTGTGGTGCTGATTTGTAAGAATATGGGAGACATGCAGAGTTGTAGCAACTACAGAGGAATAAAATTGATGAGCCATACAATGATGATATGGTGTGTCAGGGGTCATTTCACATGTTGTCTGTCTTTTTTTTATTTATAAAAACAAAACAAAACAGGCATAGCCAAAAACTCTGTGGTCGTGATTGATTTAGTGCCAGCCTCCCAAAGTGCAAAATACAAAAAGTGGATCTAAAATGACTATTTACAGTATTTACAAAAAAATAAAATAAATAAATAAATAAAGGTATTTATATTTGCAGTTTGTCTAAATATCAAATAGCTGTACCATCAGTGTATTCCTCTCAAACTCACAGCAGATAGACAAATGGACAGATCTGGGACACCTTTTAAATTATAAGCCTCTTCCATTGGGCGTGATACTTCAAAATAAACGAAACACTTTATTGTTACTACATCCCAATCATTTGCAGCTTACAGAGAATAGACCAGAATAAACTAGAACATTGCGCATGTTCCCTTCACCACTTCTGCATCGGGATTAAAATGTATTGTACCCTTCATGAGGTAATTGAATAATGTGTGATTGTATTTTCGATTATAATTGTAGAGCGACCAAGTGTGCACCCCTGGATGCACTACAAAAATGGCAGGAATGAAGAGAGGAATGGTGGAGGTGATGGCGTTTCAAAAACCTGAAATACACAGGTACTCGAGGGTGTGGTTGAGGTGTGTAGGTGCACCACCTGCATCTCCCATCCTGTGAAGTGGGTGTCTGCATCAATGATGGGCCTGCTCCATCACATGTGGGAAAGAGTACTAGACCAAGAGCAGAAGTGAATATTTTTGAACAGCTGTATGGTTTCATGCTGCACAAGTAATCAAATAAAACTAAACAAGCAAAAGCAAACAGTAAGCAAAATAAACAACAACCAAAACAATCCAATTAACAAGCCAAAGAAATAAAATAAAAAATGAAAATAACGCAACCGGTCGTGCGGCTGCTCTATAGGCCTATTTTTACCTTTCTTCACTTTTTTTTTTTTTTTTAAGCAAAACTCTTCAGTTTTTTTTTATTGAAACACGCTGCAAATGAAAGTGAGGAAAGCGTGATGAATAAGCCAGACGTCAGTGCAGATGATTAAGTTTCTTTTTTTCCGTAAATTGCAGACTACCTCCCCACCCCCTCCATCAAAGCCTCTGATCTCCAAGAAAATACACTTTATAAAACCAGTTTATTTCTTTGCATTTTCTTTTATTATATTTTATAATGCTCTTATACATTTGTTTCTTAATTATAAATACATTTAAGACGTAACGTTCATTAAATTCAATATTTAATGAATATTGATTTGACAAGCTGTTTGACTTCGAGCTGTCACCGAACGAATTAAACTGTAACTCAAGGTAACGACTGTACTTATGGCACTTAAAGAAGAGAAAAGTGGAGAGTAAAAACAGCTTTGAAACTGACAGGACAGACTCAGGGAAAAAATAAAAATAAATAAATGTTATGGGGAACATTGCTGTTGATTCATAAAGGATCAAACAGTTATTTATTTGCAACAGTACATAAAGTTCACCCTAACATTTTATATATCCAACTTCCTATCCTATTCAGCTTTTCTATCTCTAAAGATAAAGTAAGACAGGTTTCTTGTAAGCATCAATCACAGGTGGCTCTACTCTGTTCTCTCGAACAGCAGAACTAATCAGTGGCAGATGCATTATGTAGATGCTGCCAGCTTGCAACTGTGAAAGTGGTTTGAGAGAGGGACTCCAAAGGAGACAGCTCCCCTCTAAACCGATGATGTAGTGCTGATCATCATTTGTCTGTGCCATATTGTTGTTGATGATATGGCACAGACAAATGATGATCACAATTAGTTTCCTGACTTCATAATCCTGATTTATACAGGCCATTTAAAGAGGCCGCTTGGAGTGCAAAATGAATCTTGGCATCATTGAGTCACTTAAGAATAGTGAGGGCAGAGTAGCCTACATACTTGAAATAATGTTTTAACAAACTGATGAGTTATTATTGTTATTTTTGCTAGGGTGTAATCTTTTCCCAGAGAGTTATGTCTGCTTAAGATAGTTTATTAAAATCAGTGTATTGAAATTATCCCATGAAACAGGTTTGGATAATGCAGGTGGTAAATATTAAATCTCTGAAGACATAATACTTGATTTTTATTTTATTTTATTAGTTTTGTTTGTTTTTATAATGTCTGTTGAAGCATATAGTACAATTAGGATCGCAGATTAGTCTCTGATATTGGAATTGTAGATTTACCATCATGTTTCTATTAGATCAGGAAAAGTTGAAAAACTTAAAAACATTTTAAAAAATATAGAAAATAAAGCAGAATGCAAAAAAAAAAGGAAAAACCATGGGAAGAAGAAAACATGGATAAAATGATAAAAACTTTACAAGCAGACAGCAGCAAACGAAACTGGAGGCCACACATCCCGAAGCACTGACTGTTTTATGAGAAAGGATTTAAAATATATACAGCTACAAAGTCTGGCTCAATGACTCTCATCCATTTCTAAACAGATATACAGGGAGCTTTCAAAGCAAATGCTCTTCTCAGAGTGCAGCCTTGTTGGTTTATATTAAAACCACAGACATTTTAACTGCTAGCAAAAGCCTAGCTGTGTATCGCTTGTAGGCAAAATCTACAACAGTTTTTCTACAGGAGAACAATAAATGCCCTTAGAGGATAATCCATTTTGTTGCACAAGTTCAAAAAATGTGTTTTGTTAATGAGCACAGAGTGGAAGCAAAATTGAAAAACTCCTTGAATCCCTCATTTTCAATGTTTTTATGTAGTAAGGGCTAAAACAAAACACAGTACTCTCCTTTGTAACACTACAGGGAATAAGGTAAGCTTTATTTTTTTCTTGTTTTCATCAGCATCGTGAAAGAGATTAATCAGAAAGATAAATTTCTTTCTTTAATATCTTTTTTCTCTCCTGTCAACAGACTGGTTCCACACAAATGCAGACGGATTACTCTGCAGCAACGCTCAATGGTAAAACTCTTTATCACTGTCTCGGAGAAAGAAAGTCTTTGAAGTACAACAGGAAAGACAACAAACTGTGTGATGAATGCATTTCCTTCTCACTTCCTTTAAATCTGCCAATAAATCCTGTTTTCTCCAAGTAAAATTTTAAGGCATTAAGTCTGAAAGACACACGGATTGGAAGGTAAAATCAAAGGTAAAGAACAACAATCAAACAAGTATTACCAGAGAGAAAACGGTTAAGAACATTGCAGATCCTAAAAGGAATGACTGACAACGTCTTTACAGGCATCTTTAACACCAGGTGTTATCAGAGTTGTGTTGTTATGAATGCTTTATAAAACTGCAGTATTTAATAAAGGCAGTTTTGTTTTTTTCTTGGAGGAATTAGTAATTAAATAAAGTTATTCATTAACCAAGAAAAAAAACTGCACAAACCAGGACGCCAAAAGAAGAAAGAGTCTGAAGGTTCTGAACCAGCAGAGAAAGAAGAAAAGACAATAGCTGTTCCTAGAACCAAAAACAAAATAGTTTTAACTGATTTAAATTATACTTTTTACTCTGCACTCCTCATTTTTAATTGAATTAATTAATGATAATTTCTATGTTTTATGGAATGATTTTATTTTCCTCTTGTAATTTTATGTAGATGTAAAGCACTCTGAATTATCTTGTCTCTGAATTGTGCTCTACAAATAAACTTGTCTTGCCTCGTGACCAAGTTCGGACATGTGTAGTTCACATTTGGACTTTGGAACACTCACTTCGGGAGAACGCAGTTCAGTCTTTCTGCTATCGGGACCACAGAGTCCTCAGGTAGCTGGCTAACGCATCATCAAAATGTGTACATTTTTCCTGAATATGAAATAAACACTAAACCAGTGGTATTCTACTAAAATTCAAAGAGGTTGCAAAAATGTCCTAAAGCAAGGGTCTGAAACATCAAAGTTCTGCTAGTGCGATATAAACTGAACATTAAATCATTCAGATAAGATTTGGATTTAAAAATAAACAGAAAATAAATAAAATGTTTGTTTGTTTTGGAACATTATGCATCTTAAAAACAAATGCAAAAGTAATTTGAGAACAAATAAACTGAAGCAACAGCTTGAATATTCCTCTCCATTATTCACTCTCCATTTTCTCTTCTTGGAGAGTGTCATGAGTACTTACTTTTCTCTGCCCGTCTCTTACTTCTTTTGTCTTTTCTGCCTGTCTCCTGCTCCCTAGCATCTTTCCACACACCCCCCTCGCCTCTCATCTGACTCGCTCAGAGCCACAGTGTTATTTGATTGGCTGCATAATATCACATGGGATGACTTAACTCGCATCTGATTGGCCTATACGTTTCCTGGTCAGCTGAACCTGTAGAGCTGACAACAAAAGTTGTGCCGGTGAAAATGGAAGCGTCCCGACAAAATTTAAAACCACCTCAATAATTGACCGATTATACTTGCGGGTCGCATGGCACGTTGTCTGGTTCCACATCCGGACCACGGTCTGCTAATTGGTGACTGATGCACTAGTTATGGACTTTTCTGGCAAAAGTTTTTTTTGTTTTTTTTAAAATGACTTTTACTTTATATGATGTGTTTTTCATGAGTTCTATGCGTTCGTATTTTTGCCATATTATAATTACAACTGCCTCTAGTGTCTCCTCTCTGGGCAAGTCAGTGTCACGAAATACCTCCAGACCCTAATCTTCAACATATAATGTTTGTGAAAGTAATGGATTAAGCTTTTTTTCCAACTCCTCAATGAGAAAATAGTGAGTGCTAACAGATACTTTTGTGAGACTGGTAGAATGGTCCTGGGGAGGTTCCAGAGTTTCCACTGGATGCATCCTTGATGAAATGGACATAGACTCAGAGGCTGACAAGACACAGTCATGAACAAGCAGGACAGAAGACAACGGGTACACAAGGGACAATTCTTTCCAAATAAAACTGGAAGCTAAGAAGACCACAATATAACATAAAACAGAAGCAAAGGGACAAGAAATAACTCAAAAATAATAATACAGCCATAGATTAGAACTAAGAAAGGCTAAAATAACCAAAACAGATTTTATTCTCGAAAGCTTGAGTATATCATGTCTTTGAGAATACCGTTACCTGGGTGACTGATAATCCATTTAATGACATCACAATAACGAAAATAAAAGATTCAGGGCTCATGGAGGACAACAGTGCTCAAGGTGTATTAAAGTAAAGAGCAACAGTTCCTCATTTAAGATGCATTTGAATATTTTGAACAACATCAAGTTTCAGAACTTCTTACAGGCTTCACTGGTGAGCTTTTAACACTCTGGTCTTGGACTATTGTGAAAGGACAGTCATAATTTCCCGTTAAAATAAAATGCCTGATAACACTTGGATCTGCAAAATTGTCACCACATGTGACCAACAGCGTCCCCTCCTGATAATTACTGGTTATTTGGATACTTATAATTTTGCACTGAGTATTTTTCCTCAAAAACATTTCAAGTTGACAGCCCAGCGTATTCATTTCACTGTAGTGTGCTCAGGACACCACTCAGGAAAATTGGCTTCAAGTCGCAAAGATTCTGCTCTATTTCAAAAAGATTACTTTCCTGAGATCTTAGTGAGACATGGGAATGGGAATAGAGTATTAAAGAATTCCCTTCGAAGACATTCTTTCAGCTTAGGTTTTGGTAACTGGTTTTAGAGGTTGGGAATCGGCATCCTATAACTCAGGTCCACCCCTCTTTTCCACAGTGGCTCACTTTTGAAGTCAGGGTTATTGTTGTGCTTCATCAAATGCAACATGATGTGGAATTCTGTGGAAATAAAAAAAAATGGGCAAGCTTTTTTTTTCCAGTCAAAAATTGAGCCAAAATGTTGAGAAAGAGAGACAACAATAAGGAAATATGTACATATATATATATATATATATATATATATATATGCATCTATTAAAAGCAGGATCAAACAAATGTACCCACTTGCAAAACCTCCAGGCTGCAGTGATGAGAAAGGCTTCCAGAAACATTAATATCA
>JBAMYA010042023.1:0-14924 GCA_037176975.1 Arrhamphus sclerolepis | reverse complement strand
GCAGATAAAAGGTAGGGTTGAAGACTAGTGGGAGACCTTCAAGAAGAACCAGGTCTGCTTTTACATCTTCTTTTTTCTTTCTTTTTTTTTTTTTTACCCAAGCCTAATCAAAGTGACTGAATAGTTAACGGATTTGTCAGGCGTTTAAATGTAATTGTTTTCCTTCCTTTCACTGGAACAGCAGTTCAGTGTGACACATAAGCTGACTTTAATTGGATTTTTATGAATTACTGGCATAACCTTGACTTCTCTTTGTTCTCCCTCTGAATGACATTTAAAACTATTCAACCACTTTGTCTGTGCCGACATTAAATCCTCAGGCTACTGTTCTGCTGTCCCACAATGCTTTGTACTACACTTCCTTATGCACGCAGAACATATACGTTCCATGAATAATTAATGTAGCAGTTGTTTTTTCCTCCATGTATGACATGACGTTTCCTTTCCTGGAGGCTGCTGTGTTTGACAGTTTGAGCACATGAGTTCTTAAACGTTATAAAGCAAGTTCATTAAGTTTGTTCTGACAGTGAACGTGTCCATACGTTTATGCAATGACAGATATTTTCTTGGATCCTATTTTCTGATCCTCTTCACATGTGATGAGGAGACAGCTCAGTTCACGCTCTCACCTGCTCTGATTAAAGGTGTGTATCTTCACTCGGTGGTGCGTGTACTTCTGCAGGATTTTCTTTGTGTCCTCATCTGTGTTGAAGGAGTTCATGAGCACCAGGGGAACGTCGGTGTTGTACGTCCGGTTCAGATGCTGCGGAACATGAACAACAGGTGGTGATTTGATTTAACTCAGCAGGCAAAGAGTTAAAGAGCAGCGGCAGCAGCATCTTGCAGGGGAGCTTCAAAATGCACCTCAGCAATCTCAAATACTGATTCTCAGTCATCGACTATAACCAACTCCCCCGTGGATATTTGCGACACATGCAGGACGGGTTTCCAAAGTAAAGAAATGGATACGCAAATGAATTATTAAGACAAACAACCGCACACCAACTTCAAAACCTGTGGTAGGAAGCTGAGGCACGAGCATGAAACCCAGCAGAGAGAAGGTTCCCAGCCAGGATGCAAACCAGGAACCACTTTAAAAGTCACACTTGAATCCAAACTACAGAGCACAAGAAACTGTCTCGACAAGAATTAAGAGACGTAAGAGCGTCTTTGAAGATTGACATTTTCAGGGTGGGTGTTAGCTGGGAAAGGAAGTCACGCAGCTCGTAACAGGTGATCTCTCATCTTCATGAGTGTGTGACGAACATACTGCGTCTTTCTGTGCAGCTCTTACGACGGATGCTGAAGTGCCTGGAACCTGATGTGAACCTCCTGCGCAAACATTAAATGTTCTGCAAGCACATTAAATAAATAGCAGCTTCATGACGTTGTCTTACAAGATATTTGCAGTAGGATTTGAATTTAGTTTGGTTTATCTTAAGATCTGGGTTTTGTTCAGTGTGTGTGTTCTTGTTTCTGACCTTTGTCTTTATGTCAACTTTACTTCCTGTTTTCTGTCAGTTTCTCAGTTTGGGATTGTTCTGTTTTACTTCCTGTCTTTCAGCTCCCTGATTGTTTTCACTCGTCTATATATTGTCTTGTTTTTTGTCTTCAGTGGCTGGTGGTCCACACTGAAATAATCTCTCATTTACCTTTTCACACCAAGATTATTATTAGTATAATTATCTAAAGAATGCAGTATCTTACCAGGATGCTCTGGCAAGTGGAAGACAATCAATGAAGCACTTGAGCAATCATTAATATGTAAATAATCTAATCAATTGTGTGTGTGTGTGTGTGTGTGTATATATATATATATATTCATTTATTTATCTTTTCCTCATAATTTCTGGCCATGTATCACCTGCTTGAAATCCTGAAAGTTAAAAACATCTTTCCACTTATAACCAGAGTTTTTCTTGACCTTGAAGACGAATTCCTTCATCGTCAACACTGTTGTGATTTCATTTTCTGTCAATTTACTCATTTATTAAATCCTAAAGCATTTAGGTTTCAAATGTAAAACTTGTGATTTCATTACAATATTCAGGCCACTGCAGAACAAAGACCCAAACATAAAAAAAGAGGCTTCCAGAGAAATAATGTTAGGCTACGTAAAATGGAACGGAGATATATAAAAGTCTTGATGAATTCTCTGTGAAAATATAAAACCAAAAATACACAGTAACACAGAACAACCTTGTTTTTCTGTTCACGGCTGCCAGTTTCAGGGCTCGACCCTGATCCACCCCTCCATGTGTGCCTTTTTTGAGATCTGTGTACGGTTTTGTGCTTCCATGCAAGCGCATATTTAGTAACTTTACACCGCGTTACCCTTTAAAATGCAGAAAATATGTATAGAATGTTAATGTGTATACTTTCAGTTAATTCTTTCCTACTTACTTTGTTGTTTACTGCTTATATATTATTTACTGAAAAAAAACAACAAAAGAAATAAGTTAATTTCTGTTGCTGCAGTACGACCAAAGGCAGCCGTTACTGATCATCATGACTGACAGATTTAACACGTCGGTTTGTTCTTATTCTACTTTTACACTCTACACAGTAATGCAGTACTTTGTTTCTACAATTACACATCAATGACCATATCATGGAAAATGTGGGGGTTCAATTTGCTGACTTTCTGTTTGGATGGTGACTGACTACCCACTGGTTTCTGGCCACCAGCATCTTACAAATAATTACTTTCCTTTACTTTAAGGGAATGGAGTTTGTTGCTGCATCCTTGAATTGAGTTAAAATTCTATAACCTGTAAAGAGAAAGCAAACACACAGGTATAGAAGCAAGATTCAGCAATTCTCCCATGCCGTCTGAACCCGAGATCAATTAAGATGGACTGAGCTTGAGTTTTAAGATGCAGCATATTCTCTTACAAACTCTGAAACAAAGTCCCTCCTCAGCTTTGCTTGTTAAACATTCTCAAGTCATTTAATCAGTAATGCTTCAGCAGCTAGCAGCGAAGCTTTCAGCTCCTGCGCTCTGTCCTCGGTGAGAGCTGCTGTGTTTTAGTGTGTGTGTGTGTGTGTGTGTGTGTGTGTGTGTGTGTGCTCTCAATCGGTTGATTCAGTTCGTATGTAACCTGACCAGCTCTGCGAGAAAATGGTGAGCAGTGTGCTGGGATGTTATGACCCTTATGAGCGTACATGAATACTACACAACCACACCCCTTGAATAAACCGTTGCACAATTTTGTAAAAGCCGGCGACATTAGTTCTGCTGAATTTCCAACCATCCCAGAACTTCACATTCAACCTACATGAAACTGAATCTGCCTGAACGTGTGCTGCTGTCATTTAAATATACGTGGGTTCGGGGCTTTAGGTGTAGCAGGGTTGGAGCAGATGAGGTATGCACAGGTCCAAATAACCACACAAACACTCCCCTCCTGAAGCACACAGCCATCTCTGTTTCCCAGCAGTCTTGCAGAGCCCCCCCCCCACACCAGCCAGAACACCAACAGATCCCCTTTCACTGCAACTCCCCAAATTTCACACACTGAGCTCCTTTCAAAAAACCTTCAGCTCTCTAACAGAAAAGAAGAAAAAGGCCTGGAAGAACCAACATGCATCAAAACATGTTGTCACTTTATATATATATTTTTTCCTACCAATTAAACTGGCTTTATTCAGTCATTTTATTCCCGAACACAATAAAAGAACAAGCAACTCTTTCCATAATGGCACACGTAACACACCGAGACTCAGCACCACTGGGAGCAGATGTTTGTATTTCATCAGACATGACGCTCCTTCCTGAGCACAGCTGCATCATATGCAGCGGTGTGGCAGCGGGCCACGTCTGCACTGAGTCAGGCAACGCCCCGCAGCCCGTCCAGCCCGTCCAGCCGTCAGATACGATCCCCACCAGGAGCATCGTCCTCATAGATGTGTTTGGAAGAGTTCAGATGAAAGGCAGAGACGGGCTTTGGTTCTGAAGTAGTTCTGGTGTCTTGATCTCCAGCTCCTCCATGTGTCTCAGTGTCCTCAGGTACAACACTGAACCCCCACAATGCCTCCTGATACATGTTGAAAAGCATTTTTCACAACTGAAAACAAGCTGCTATTTAAGTGTGGACCATTTAGCAAGGAGTTGTTGTTAACAATAAAAACAAAATGGAGGATCTAAGTATGAGAGTCAACGCTTTCTACAACCATTTGGTTGTTGTTTCCATATGTTTTCATGACAAAGACCAGTTTTCTGGACTGTTTAGACCAGTTTTGCAACTCTTCTCTGGCTGAACTCACCATTCTGGTACTTCAAACAACGGCTGGTTTTCATTTCAGAGCCGCTCATTCCTAACAAGGAGGAATCACAAGTACACGACGCTCACCCGCATTCTTTTAAAATGAAATTTTTAAAAAAACAAAAAAACAACTGTTGAGGAATATTATCAGTGCACAGAAACAAAGCTTCTGTTTTACTGCAACTGGTCAAATCTCAGATGTCAGTCAGATGTTTCCATCACTGTGGAGCAGGACTATTAACTCCTTATAGAAACAAGTTAATACGCCATTTATTCACTTTCAACCAGCTTCAGTTAAAGTTTTAGATACTAGCAGCTCTAAGCAACAAAGCGGACACCTCAACACGTTAAAGTTGGAGCCAATAACACCACAGCCAAGAGCAGAAGCAGCTCTAAGCCAAAGAAAACTGCAGAGTTTGGTGATAAAATTCAAGAGAAACCTTTCAGAATAAATAGCGCAGTTATTATTGATAATTAAAGGTTATTCAATAAGGATGCATCTGAATTTAATAGATTAAAACTGTACAAATGAAATAATGCAATCAGATGTAGCCACTCATCTCCAAGTAATCTTTCATCAGAATGATTAAGAATTTAATTTTAAGATTTTATACTACAATAACATGATGTCAGCCCTGAAATAAGTGATTACACCACCGTACCTCTATCTGCTGAACGGTCAGGTCCAGGAAGGTGTTCTCGTTGCGGACGCTGATCAGGCTCTTGGGGCCCTTGCATCCCATGCTGGTACCCAGACCTCCGTTCAGCTTCACCACCACCAGCTTGTTCAAGCTGTCAGCCACATTGTCTGGAAGGCCTCGTGCAGCGATCTTATCGTACGGTTGGATCTGGAGGAGGGGGAGACAAAGAGAAAGATGGCTGGAGAGTCAAAGAAACTGCAAATGCAATGTGTTTCTAAAATCACCAGGACCTCGCTGCGTCTGTAAATTAGCTGCAGTGCTGCTACATCCCTCATCTCAGAGATCACATGCATGATTTGACATGTAACAAATCTCGTTGCTTGCATGTGGTATTAAGGCTTTCAGAGATGCGGATCGGAGGCTGTGACTGGACAGCTGAACAATGAGTGAAGTATTTTAAAAATGAAGAAAATGCTCATTCCTATGTG
The DNA here is from genome assembly GCA_037176975.1 of Arrhamphus sclerolepis. Classification (NCBI taxonomy): domain Eukaryota; kingdom Metazoa; phylum Chordata; class Actinopteri; order Beloniformes; family Hemiramphidae; genus Arrhamphus; species Arrhamphus sclerolepis. Next base: position 9,530 of record JBAMYA010042023.1, on the reverse strand, counting down.
AACAGTGGAGATAATAGTAGTAATTATGCGGTTTATAAAGCACAGCACACCCAGTTTTGAAGACAATTAAATCATCTCTTATTTTCTCCCACAAAGGGATTAAGGGATGGCACGAAAAACTAACAACTTGTAGAATAACTGGTTCGTGTAAAAACACAGGAGAGACATGTTGAAGGGAGAAGTGAACATGCAGCTCACTGCTGTCACATTCGTTTCTCCTCAATTTACACTCAGCTTGAATTAATTTAATTCTTGAACTAGAATTTTTTTTTTAACATCCTGGAACACTAAACTCTAACCAGATGTTGCAACAGATTCCTGTTCGGATGAGACCGAGTGCGTAAAAGTCCTTTCCTGGTGAAAGCGCAGTCACCTATCGGTGTCAGTAGACCTCCTCTGGTGTTTATCCCCCGTTCCTCGCCACAGGCAGAGGATGAGGTTACAAATACACCAAACAACCTCAACGCCGCAGCCGCTCACTCTTCATCCTTCATAGAGACGCTTCGTTGGTCACTCGGCAAGGAAAGATGAGATTATTGCAAACGAAGGATGTACGTGAATGTATTTGCTGGTGAAAAGACTCTCAAACCCAAGACTTGTGTGCATGTTTGTGTCTGCGTAGCCCCCAGCTGCTGAAGCCAAGCTAAATCCACAATTAGTGATCTACTGGGAATGAGATAAACTCAATTTAAAAAACCTCAGAGAACTCCACAGGGATGTTTTATTGGGAGCAGCAAACCCAGAGTTGAATTATGCAACACGTATTTATGTATGACCATCAGGACATGGTTATTTGAAATATTAAAATCTAAATTAGGTTCATCAGACTCAGAGGAGTATTTGCAAACTTATTTGCAAACTACTGTTCTGATGCAACAAGGAGAACGACATCAAATATCAGTAAAACACAAGATCAGCTACAGATAGATAGATAAAGGTGTCTACTAATATTTTCTATGTAATAAATTTGATAGCTGCTTTAGAAATATGTTTAAATTCCAAAAACAATCCATGTAAGACAATATTCAAGGTTTTTTCTGATAAACCAGTCGGCACCTCAGGGTTTTTTTTTCTTTTTTTTTTATATCTTGGCCTCCAAACATTTACAATATAATTAATCACAGAAACAATGTTGTCACACTAACACAGACTTTTTTTGGAAACCCACGGCTCCAGTCAAACGGAGGCTTTGTTTCCTTAAAACATACACTTAAGCGTAAAGCGTAAGTCCGCACAAAATATGTAAAGTTTTAAGTTTAAGTTTAAACAACAAGCTGCTGGAACAGGAAAAATGGCTGCTCTTCTGCTACGATAAGAAGCTGAAGATTTCTTTTTTTTTAGGGGAAAAGTGATCGTGTCCTGTTTTTTTCATGGTTCTTCTCAACACACTGTTTATGATTCTTGTCCTCGTGCGTCATTTGTTGTTACATTGACCTAATTTTAAGCTCTGTTAAGGGCGACATGATACTTTTTTTTAATGACTATTTCAAAATAAAAACGAGTTGTTGTTTTTTTTTAAATAAATGAAGTTAATCTTTAATCTTTAAACGAGTCATCTGCGGTAATACTCTGCTGACTCCAGTATCTGTAGCTGTCAGCGTGAACTGATTTATCGCTGTTCGTTATTAATCCCGGGTCAGTTTTAACTTTAAAAACTAACCTGTCACAGGAAAAGTAGCTGATTCACGGAGAGCTATTCATTAGTGCTGGGTAATAAAACATAAATAACTCGATAACACTGTGATTAGCAACGTCTTGCTGCTGCTTATCTTATTTGTCTCGTATGGAAGCACTAAGGACCTAATCTGTCTAATTTGTGCATTTCTTTTTGCAGACGTAAACATTTCATATCATACACCCACTGGCATGTTTAAACACATGTCTCTATACAAATTAGTAACAAAACAACAACAGGACGTCCAGAGTTTGACACGCAGTCTGCAAACCAGCAGTCAAACTCGTGGACGTCCACTGTTCCCTTTACTTGCTGCTCATGAGATGTGGACGCAGCTTTTTTGTGTCTGTCAAACATCTCGCTGGATTTTAAACTCTTCAAAAGTTTTCATCTTTGAAGCTCAGAACATGGAAACCCGTCACTGAAAGGGAACGTTCCTTGTGACAGAAAAATAAAGAACTGATTGACACACAACGAAACACGGGAATGTGAAAGAGCAACTTTGTCCGGTTTTCTGCCAGAAGAATGGTACATGTAAAGCCACAATACCAAAAATAAGATGCTGCCCTTCGGCACAATCCTGAAGTACTTGTTCTGCAACTGTCTGTCTAAATTTGATTCTACTTAACAGTTCAGCTCCACTGCTCTTTATGTTTGCATTTGATGGACTGTGTTGTTAAGACCATGAGCCTCATTACAAGTAAAACACATTATTTATAGGCAGGAGGAAGTCACATGTCGAGCTGCAGCGTTCATCGTGTTGCAGAAAAGGCCGAGTTCATCACGACCTGCAGATTCTTTAGAAAGACGTATCTTCCAAGGCTGGCAAAGAACAGACAGACAGTTGCACAAAACCGCTGGTGGAGACCTTCTTGATACAGATTACTCATGTTTTCCTGGAAAGGTCTGTAGCAAACCACCAGAAATATTTAGGAATAAGACCAATCAGATACTTCTGTGTGTAACAGCTAATCAGCAACCCTGCGTACGCCACAGAGGAGCACAAGTACAGATTCTTCCAAACTACCTCTTCCCATATTCCCCCTTAAATTCTCTGCAGGTTGTACCTACATATGTAAATCTAGTAAATAAAGATCACTGAATCCCTGGTGATGAATGAGTTTTTGCTGTGTAAATTATTTAAAAAAAGAAGACAAATAAAAAAAGAAAGAGGCAGATTCCCGACAGCTCCCTCCAATCATGCCAAGTGGACTTCAGCAATGATTTCCAGTATGTCTAAAGTTCAAATTCCACTTATCATGTAATCTGCAACAGATATATGCTATGTGACACAATCGCATCGTGATGTAATAGCTTATCAGTGGAGCACTATTTCAGGTCAGTTTAACTAGTTGCACAAGGACAAAAAGATAACTGATCCTCCTGAAAGTCCTCTTAACTGCAGCTCAGGTTTTAAGTTGTATTTCCAGTCTGTGATGGGTAGAAGTTTAAGCACTGATAAGACCAAGTAGACATTTCTCCTAACTGTCAGCTATCCACCGTGCACACGCTCCAAATCCCTTGAATTCCTGTAGTCAAACTGCACATTTATTTGATGGTGCCAAATATGAGCCAAGCTGCACACACGGTGGAGAAAACAGAAAGGCGACTGAAGTAAAATGCTAAATGTGGTCTGGGTCAGTATCAATCCATGCTTGAGACTAAAAGGAATGTGCTGTGGCTAGGGTTTAAAATAGCGTTGCCTTTATTATTGATTTAGCCAAAAATAAAGGCTATCGGGATTTGTGAGTAGCAGCATTCCTTCACTACAGCAGATGAAAGTTATTTCTGTTCAGGTTTGGTTCATTTGTTCTTTTTGGATTTTAATACGGCGCTCTTCCTCTGTCTACACACACAACAAAGGCATATTTTTATTAATCTTATGTACAATGCTGAAAGAAAAAAAATGCAGGTAAATGCATGGATTTGTTGCAAGCTGCAAGTTCTTGTTTAGGTTAAGGCACATGTGCCAAACTCAAGGCCCGCGGGCCACATCCGGCACGCCACGTAATTTTTATCTGTCCCACGAGATCGTGCGTGGACAATCAAAGACTTATAACTCAAATGTTTCTGAGGAAATTTCAACGTGCCTGTTTGACTGAGATTTCAAAAACAAAAAGTTGCTCATTTTGACAGACTCATTAGTTTTTTAATGCAAAAATTTGTGGTTTTGGGACAAAAAATTGAAATTATAAAAAAATTGTAATTTTATCTCAAAATGCTGCATAAAGTTTAGTTTTCCAATAAATAAATAAATAATTCTGTGATTCTATGAAAAAGTCTTCAATCTTTCAAAATCTGCAATTTTACATAAAAAATAACTTCTTCTTTTTTATAAATAAAAAGTCAACTTTATTTTTAAACAATTTTTCTTTTTACAAATGTAATTTTATGATAAAGGTTGCAATTTTGTAAAATCTGAGATTTTATGACAAAAACTCCCTTTTTTGTGACAAAAAAAAAAAGATGAAATCTGCCATTTTACAACAAAATTTGCCTTTTTATTTTTTTAATGTCCAAGTGCAGAAACTAGTGGAAAATGTGACATCATAGCTGGTTGAGAAAAGAAAGAACAGCCGGCCCTTTAACAGTTACCATGGTGATGATTACCCCTCTATTCCATCTTAGGTGAAGTAGAGTGTGGCATCGCCGGGTTAAGGTGTGTAAATCCAGAATTTTCATGATCTCAGAGACAACCTGAAGAAACTAAACTTACCGAGTCCTCTGGAGGTCTCCGTATCTTGATCCACTCCACAGAAGGCCCCTTCACCTGCAGAAATCTGTGGAAGAGATTCCTGAAGCCCTCCAAGTTCTTCTTGGAAATCTGAAAAACACATTTGATTTATTTATTTATTTTTAAAGACTTTTTTTTCTCTCCACTGGAGAAAGGCGGACTGAGATTTGCAAAGTCACTGAAACCGAGCTGTCTGGAAAAACTGCACACCCTGCAAAGGTTGCTGCACTTCCTCAACTTGTACCCATAAGTTACTTACAACAGATCTGCTGAGAGAAATTAAAACTTCAGCTTCTGCAGTTGCAGAATGTCACAAGGCAGCAGTGAAATTACTCTGCAGTGAAACTGTAGCAGGTGACCACAGTTTCCACTTATTTCAAAACATCGCATCGGTACTTATTCAGCTTACGTGCATTACGGGAATGTTTCGGTTCCTATTTCAAAATGGTGAATAATTAATCTGATGTAGCTCGTAAAAATAGCAAAACTGAATTTCACTTTGGGGATTAATAAAATTATTTAGTGGAGGGGTGGTCATTGGGGCTTGTTTTGCTGCCATATATGTGCGATTATATATATATATAATATGTTGTTATGTCATGACTGGTTATAATATATAGGCACACTTTCATTTTTGTACGTGCTGGTATACGTATACAAAGATGAAACAGAATCTGGACATCTGAAAAGAAAAAGGAAAGAAAGATGATTTTATAAGCCCCTTTGATCAATTATTTGTGGTATCCTCACTTGAACTGTTGCCATGTTGGTCGTTTTTTAAAATATGTTCACATAAAATGAGAACAAAAAAAGGAGAGAAGGACATTTAAAATGCCATTTATAGTCTTTCAAAGTGGAAATAACTCATGTGTAAGACATGCAAGAATGGTCTGCATGCTCACATTTTTTTTATCACCGCACACAGTTCAGTGTTCTCTAGCTGTGTGTGGACACAGGACAGGTCTTCATGCTGTTTCCTGTGAATCCATCTGAACGTGTGTGTGAGGTGCAGGTCACACCTGTGTGTCAGACTCAGAAGAGCCTGACTGAAGTCCAAGACAGGTAACCGTCAAAGCTTATGCATCGAGGTCTGTGGTCGTTTAACACCAAAGGAAAGGCGAAGTAAAAATAGAAAATACTCGTCAAAGGTTGCAGAAGAAGGTCTTCATGTGTAAATTTTACTAACGTCGGTGTCGACTCCCAGCACCGTAGTTCTTTAGAAGGCTACGGGGACAAATCTACTCGCTCCTTGTCTAGCTCAAACACTCCCATGACATACTGTAATTAAAAACTGATTAAACAGATGACTATTTAACTTTACGTTAGGGACTGGCGATATGGGAAAAAAATAGCATCTCAATATGTTTTGGGGGAATGTTTTGATAATAAAAACAATCCGGCAAAATGTGATTGGAATTGCCTGAGTTATAACTGCTTAGAGATTACAATAACGGGCACAATGTTTAAGGAAAACGCTCTCATCTATTGTCTTTAAACTTTAGCATTCAAGTACAAATAAAACCACCCCCTACTTTACGTATGCCCGTCTTTGTACTCTCAAGGAGGAACCTCCCTGGCACCGTCTTACAGTATGTGTCACTTCTGTGACTTCCCAGCATTAGCGTCATGTCGACACCCTCTAAAATGACAACCAGATGGTCGGACTGACAGAGAGGGCGGGGTGTAGACAGCCAGAGCTGGTGTACCTCTCTGTCAGCTCCTGTGGTCGTGTCCAGCAGTTTCTCCAGCTCCAGCTGCATGGAGCTCTCCAGCTGTTGCCGCATCATTTCCTGGAACTGGGCCATCCCTTTGTCCGCGACTCCCTTACTCAGACCTGCAAGGGAGGACAGAGAAGGACTGGCAATTAAGGTTTCAGAGTTATTTTCATACGTGGAGTTCCTGGTTCATTTATTGCAAGTGGTGAAAAAAAAAGTGACTCCTTACTGTAAATACAAGCAGAAAATACATTTAAATATGAGAATTTACTACTCTCTGAAGCCCAGTTTACGCTTCTGTGTAGCGGCTAGGTCCCTACGCCATCCTTATCTAGGATGCTATAGTCTTCACTTTTTGTGCTTCCTCATCATTTCTACAGATGCATTAACCCCTGAATCAACAAAATAATGACAATGTGCATTAATGTGTAAAAGTACATCCGGAAAACTGTTCACTTATTCAAAAATATTCAAAAAGAAAAGAGGAAGCATTTGCCCGGCAGTTTTTAGATGTACTGCACAACTCGGCTGAATTAAAGAAAGCTGACCGGTCCCTAACGCAGCGAAACAACCACATGTCCACAACATTTCCACAGCAGCACTTCACGGATGATATGTGTTTGTTCATCTGAAAAAGCTCCAAGTACGATGTTACTGTAGAAAGCCAATTCTGCCTCTTCTCAGAAAGCCTACATGGTACAACAGCAGCTTTGCCCTAACGCTCTATTTTTAGGTAGCAGAAGCATGCGTTATCTCCTGATTGCAGAAACGGGACCTTCAAACCGACAGCTGCAGAGATTTCTCAGAAGATCGTGCCATCACATTCTGGGACTCTTGGAGACTTCTTTTTGCTTCAAACAACCTACTTTTTGGGCTAGAAATGCTGGGACAAACTGCCCTACATAAATGAGCACTTGTTCAAATTTTATGCAGCTCCTAAATGGTTTTGCTTTACAGTTGATTTTATTGGAAATAATTGGGAGTTATTTTGAAAATTCTCTCCAGGCCAACTTTTTTGGGAGTTTTTCCCAAATCTCAACATGATGACATCATACTTCAGTGGAGAGAGAGAGAAAAAAAAAGCAGTTTCACCTGTGGCTGATTATGACTTCATGGATGTGAAGATTTAATTTACATTTCCTATACTTCTAATATTTTATTGTTTCAGCCATTTGAACAGAGTGAAAACAGCCAGAAGAATTTTGTTGTTTCAACCGATCAAAGGTTTTTCAACTTTTATTGAGTGACGCAGCAGTGATTTAACACTTCAGCATTTCAATATAATCAGGCCATATTTTAATTATTGTAACCCAGTAATAATTCAATCATGTTTAGTTTGGGTTTTGTGTGACAGCTGGGTTATAGATTAACTGAACAAACTGAAAATGAAACCATGATGCTGATTATAGAATGAATGTCTCAGTTGTTTTTGTTGTTGTTTTTAAAGTACATCTTAAAATACATGCATAAAAATGACAGCTACAACATCATTACACAGTTTGTCCTCATCTTGATTCATTATTAGTTTAATTTAAAGCTACATTATCTATAACATGTTATGTTTTCTGTTACAAAAAGTTACCACAAATTAGCAATAACCTTAAAAAATTAAATTATGACTTAAGCTACAGTGAAAATTAAAGCAACAAGAGTGAAGGGGGAAGTAATTGCTGCATATTATGCTGCATTTATGAGCCAAATGACTTTAACAGTCAACCTAAAAGAGGAGCAAACTACTGACACACATGTTCACTATCAACATTAATCTGACAAACGTTATGAAAGCTGAAAAGATGGTAAAGAAAAGAAAATTCCTGCCAAGCCTGTTTGGTCTTTCTGATTGCACATTGACAGGACCAAAATAATAAACAAACTACACTGCTGCATAGTATATAAACAAATTGTTTTATGATGAATTATACATCATTGCTGTATGAAAAAGCAATACACACCCTAAACGCATACATACTATTACAATCCACACATGCCAATAGAATCCATACTAATGCTGTATGGATGGCGTGCGTCACCGTAGGATTAGAAACGGTGTGTCTAGCCAAATAGAGCCGGTGACCAAAAGTCAACTGAAAATAAAAGATCTACAAACAGGATGAGAGCGTAACCTCACACATTCCACGTCACTGTGAGATGAAGAGATGGAAAAAAACAAATGGAAAGGATGAAGAAAAAATTAGGGGTTTGATGAAATATCGATGCGGTGATATATCGCGATACTTATTTTCACGATACACTACATCAATTTCTGACTCCAAATACTGATGAAAAACGGTCGCTGTTGCCAGCAACAGAAAATGACATGCATTTTTAGAATTACCATAACTCTTTAACCGTTTGCTCTAGCGACATAATTCAAACGGAATCAGAATTCTAAATTATCGTTTTAATGTTTGTTTTTTCCCTGAAAGTTTTCACTGTCATTTTGCCGTGTTTTTCTTCCTTCCCATTTTCCACCTGTTTTTGCAAAGTTAATCTTTTTGGAGTAAGCCTTTAGCTTGAGTTCAAAAAGAGAGAAAACTCAGTTTAAAATGGAAGAAATACAGTAAATACTTTAGAGAACTTTGAACTCAAACTTTCATTAACTGAATCACTTCTCAGGGTCCAGTTACATCTTATTATACTGCCAAGTGGCATTCATTAGCAAATGCATAATTATTCAAAATAGTTGTTTTATGAATAGCATAGTGTACAGAGTGGAGGAAAACAACGTCGAGGCAAACCTTTGGACACGTTCACGTACATTGTTTATATGTTTCTGAAGATTCAAATCGTTGGGTTTTTTCCTTTTTGTTATTTCACACAGTTTAATGCATCTATAACATGTAAAAATTACAGTTTCTTAATAGATTTTGAAAGTTATCTTGAAAAAAAATGGGCAAAAGAATTCACAGAAAAATAAACATTTTTAGAGACATTTATTAATATGAAAAAAAGAGGGAGAAAAAGGAAAAGGCGGATAGACTTTGAAGGGTTAATAAAATTAAAAAAACATGGTTTAAACAGTTTGTAAACATCAGCCAAAACAAATACAACCTCCACTCATGTACATGTTGCAGTATGACTTGCTGCTGCTGTGACTGGGCGGGACTTTTCTAATATCGTATTGTAACACATGTATCGTACCATGACACTATTGTATCGTGATACTATTGTATCGTGACACATGTATTGGGATACATATCGTATTGTGAGGTCCTCGCCAATACACACCCCTAGAAAAAATGTTGTAATTCTTATCACAGCCCCAATTTGTTAGTCTGACTTAGTCAAGACTTAGTACTTGATGGAAGTCGCACAAAAGTAACAGATCAAGGATGACACAGACTTTCAACTACTGTACTTGGGGCTATGAAATTAATTCCTGCTGATTATGGTATGGTAAGCCGAT
>JBAMYA010042022.1:0-14926 GCA_037176975.1 Arrhamphus sclerolepis | reverse complement strand
GAATGATTTTATTTGCCTCTTGTGATTTTTATATAGATGTAAAGCACTTTGAATTACCTTGTGTATGAATTGTGCTCGAGAAATAAACTTGCCTGTCTTAATTTTCTCTTCTGGGTTTGTGGCCTCAGTGTCACATCTCTGTTTTTGCTGTGGTCCTATTGGCTATTTTCAACTGTCGCTGGAGGGATTCGAGTGTGAGACAAATCTGAGACTATCGTTAGGTGAAAAAAGGGTGAAATGCCCTTTCACAACTTCACCGCACCTCGGGGTGGTCCTAGCGTTGCCTCAAATCTAAAACCACACCTGAAAGTTCATTAGTTTACCAACACAAACATGTAAAGTTGTATTATGAGTAAGACAAAGATATGCAAGTACAGAGTTTACCTGAACACAACCCTTCCATACAGAGCGCTTTGCACACATAATACTTCTCATTTTGTGAGGATGTGATTCTAGCAAGGGTCACATACAATCATTATGTACAAAAATGAATAAACACATTTTCCTCATTTCAGTGTTGGAATGTTGCTTGTGGCATCTGCAGTAATGTGGACTGAAATTGTCTGTTGTGGTGAAAAGAGAAAAGATTTACATTCCTACCCTCAAATACAACCATGAACCACCAGCTGAGGCGGTTTAGGCATTGAAGTTACCTCTTGGACGCAACCTTGAGGAGGTATTACAGGCTTCTCCAGCTGGAAGGAGGCCACAGGGCAGACCCAGTACATGCTGGAGTAACTATTTATTTGAACCCCTCAGTATCCTCCTGATGCATCACTCTTCTTTTTTCTCGTCATTAGAAATCCCAGAAAAGTGTAAGTAAGCAATTTTCCCACAGATCTAAACCTTTATTTATTTATTTTTTAATAAAAGAGGTTTAGGATGTGCATACCTACTTTTCTCTACAATGAAAAAAAAACAAAAACACTTTTTTTTGCACTTTTGGAAGTGAAAACAGATACATCAGGTAATAAAAGCTGAGCAGTCAGACTTTACAAGATGACGTCAGATATCCAAATGTGTATTGTAGCACTGATTACTGCTTTGGGATCAACTCAGGAAGCTGTATATGTGGTAAAGACTCAGGGAAAGACAGGATGTTACACGATACCTAAACATAACTACCAGGTGATGTAGGTCCATAAGAAAATGGAAGTCAGAAAGTAAAGCCTAGGAGAAAAGGAAAGTGAAAAACCTCAAGGAAAGAGCTTTACTGGTGTCAACAGGTTTGTACCCTCCTTCATCCCAGTTTAGATGATTAACCCAAAAGTCCTAAAGCATGCGTGTGTGACCTAAGTCTCACTTGTAAAAGAGATCCATGATATCAAAGGGACTAACCTGGTAAAATAAAGGTTCATAAAATCCCACAACACTTCCAGAGAACTCATCAGCAACATCTGGCATCCCATGGTGCACCTCTCTCTGCTCTGAGCTCCAGATTCTGCTACTGCTACTTTGAGGACCAGGTGGGGTCCCTACTTTTCCACCACAGCCAGTGACTGGCCCTCTCATCAACAGCACTTTGATAGTTCTTCTTAGAGCCTGACTCCTGACGCATACTTCTCTGAGGTGCTTTGCTGTTGAATTGGCTGCAAACCCCCAACAAACCCACCTCTACTAGTCTCACCTTCACCTTCCATTCTCTGTCCTATGTCTTGGCAGCTGGACCGGAGTATCACAGCTCCAATATCAGCTGCATCCTCCCAGGGTACTGTCAGCTTGATGATGTATGCTTGGTATCCGGAGGGAAAATGAGCCGCTGACCTAGATCCATTCACATTTCCCAGTCCCTGGCTGTATTCAGTGTGGTGAGGGGTCCCCAGATGAAGGATGGAGGTTGCTGGTGCACTGCCTGATTATTGTAAGGACGGGCATTGATGGATATCTTCTTCTGTTCCAACTCAGCTGCCAAGTACCTGATTGTATTCCAAGATGTATCTTCCTGTGTGAGGCTGGTTGCAGCTGATCAAGTTGTGTTTAAGCAGCGTGGACCATTTCTGAGTCAGATACTTCAGTTTACGGGAGAGAGGGGAGGATGTCATGATGTAGTTTTTCGCTCCATGTGAGTTTCATCTTCTCTGTGTTCCAAGAATCTGCCTGATTCCTCCTGTTGATACCGGTCTCCTTTCACCATGGGTCAGTGTTTGCACGATAGGTGTTTTTGGTCCCAGTTTTTGATCAGTGAAAAAGTCAAAAGGGAAATGCAAAGTGGAAAAAAACAGATTTGTGGGTGCATTTATCCTTTTTGGACATTTTTAGCAGTTTCTCTGGGTTTCATATTATTCATATCAATATTGGAATTATATTGTGTCAGCCAAAATTAAGACATATATTGTGACATACATCTTAGCCATATCTTCCAGCCCTAATATAAGGAGAAATTAAAAAGAGCAGCATAGACAAATTGGAAACACAAAAATATCTGTGTAAATATCCAGGCCTGGCATATTACTACATAGTTGACAATTATATACTCTGAGAACTCCAAGCCCCTGAAACACCATCACATGGACCTCTTTGTTGTGTCTTTTGAACTGTGGGGGAAACTGGAGCAGCTGGAGAAAACCCACACAGACACAGGAAGAACATGCAAACTCCACACAGAAAAGCCCCAGGTCCAGGTATAGACCTCAGAACCTTCTAACTGTAAGGCGACAGTGCTAACCACTGCACCTCTGTGCCTCAGGGACCATCTGAGGAAGTGTTGGTTCCCTCCAACTGGGCACCTCAGACTTATTGATGGTGATGGATTAGACAAGACAAACCACTCTGCTCAGGGGTTTTAGCTCCATACCAGGAGGTGAGGTGTTGAGATCGACAGAGTCTTGTTAACGTTCGTTAGAATCTGTGCACTAATGCTGAGCTTGAGGCGCTACAGATGCTGCTGTTCCAGCAGGCAGTTTCATCCCTATAGGTCATCTCATCAATGGGCGATCAGCCTCGTCATCTGCAAATTTTACAGTATTATTAGAAGCCTGCTTTGACACAGAGGCATGGGTATAAAAAGGAAACAATTGAAGGCTAAGGACACAGCCCTGTGGGATGCCTGTACCGACCACCAATGGTGCAGTCATCCATTCTCACCACCTGGGGCTGATCCGTCAGGCTCCAAACCCAGGTCCAGGAGTTTTCTGATGAGCCTGGGGGGTCCTGTGTTATTAAATGTTAAACTGTAGACCACAAACGGCATTCTCGCATCTGTACCTCTCCCCCCCAGGTGGGAGAGGGCAGCAGGTGATCATCACTGGCTCCTGTTAACACTGAAATTAGTTAATATTTTTGTTGCTGATACCAGGAGAGGATGGCAGAAGCTGTAGCCTGTGTGCTCTGCTGGATTTATTTTTAGCCTCTTAGCCTTTGTTAGTTTCATAGCTTTGGGCATGTGGGCACATTCAGCAGCATAAAGCTATTTTAAGCTTTTATGCTCTGCCCAATTCACAGCTGACTGCCCAAAATATTTGCCTCGGACCTATTGATCCTTTATTCGGGTGTATTAACTGCCTTCCAGCACACAATTCTGATGAAACCAAATATTTTAATAGTCAGGAGACTTTAGTTCTCAACGACTTTTTTGTTAGTCTTTAAAGTGATTATTGTCACAAGATTCAAGGTGTCATTCCTGCTCTGTTGGAACTGCAAGACAGTGACACATAAATCAGTTTGAATCAAAAGAATACACTGATAAGGATGCAGTTTCAAAATGTTCTTAGTCATTAGTAAGTCAGTGGTATGTAATGCTTTAAAATTCGCTACAATGCACAAATTCAATTACATTTGCTACGCGTGCTGTGCTTTGTATCATTCTGTTTTATGATCCATTTAATGGGTCCTTCAGAATAGAACTACTTGTTCTTTTTTGTTTCCTTTTGCTACTTTTGTTTCTTTTAGGCATGCATCCCAATTATGAGATGCAGCTGGAGTTTAAACATTACATTAAACCATTTAGGGCAGTGTCTCTCATTGTGCAAGTGAAACTAACACCGTAATTCACTGTAATTCAAATAATGCACATAGTTTAGTTAGAAAACCAGCTAGTTTTAACTTAATTAATTAATTAACTAATTTAATTTTCTACCGGGTGCTTTTGTGTCTATCCTTTTTTGACTTTACTGACAATGAAAAAAAGTCCAGTCCAGACCACTGGGTTCTCTGGTGCCATATATTTGCTCCTGCTGCTTTTCTTCTACAAACTTAATGTGTAACTGCACTGACTCTACAATAGGATGTAAGTGGACATGCCTCCTGTGACGTCACCCATCGGTTTTCTGAAGAGTGCTTTTGGAGCCTTTTTTTTTCCTTTAGTCTGAATGTATGGTTCCATGTTGGTGATACGTGATACCAATGAACCATCAAAAAACTTGGATGACAAACCTGGAAACATCCAAATGTGCAGGACAACCATTTGATTCAGTACTGACATCAAAAAGTGGAATAACTGAGGTGGAGAGCACCTGCTTTATGTCAAAAAGCCATGTTTAAGCAGACGTTTGCAAAAGAGTTTACAACAGAAAGGTTGCTATTTGTGGTCAGAACGTACTCGTACTTTTTGTAAACTTTTAACCTTTTTACAACATAATTTGTGATTTTAGGACTAAAAGTTGAAGTTATGCAAAATTTGCCATTTTACAACTTGTAATTTTATGTCAAAATGCTGCAAGAAGTTTATATTGTCCAACATTAACTTGCAACTGCATTGTATTTTATTTTTTATGTTTACCACTTGTAACTGTAAGTTCGGCAAATTTAGTGTTCCTGGGATGTTTAACTTACAGTTCGTTGCATTACTGTCTTTGCTGTACTGAAGCCAGGTAAACTCACGCAGCCATTCGTTACACCAGTATCTGGCTCCAACCTATAAAACAGGGTAGGGAGGAAGAACCAGTTTATTGTTTGCTTAGCTATGGTATTGTACTACCGTTCGTTCATTTGCCGTGGTTAACCTATCCACATTTTTCCACATTCCACATTTTTCCACTGTTCAGGAAGACCCTCTCCCTGTCATGCATCAGGCTGGCAGGTAGCTGGCCAATGTTAGCGAGGGAATGGAAGCTGTCAGCATCCATTGACATCTGTGCTGCTTACAGCTTCCATTCCCTCGTTAACATTGGCCAGCTACCTGCCAGACACCTGCAGTGCAGCCTTACACTCCACAATATTTGTCCTTTACACTTAAAAAAAAAAAGAAAATGTAGGCGACTAATTGGACCTGTGGGTGTTGGATTTACTGACACACTGCCTGAAATTGATTTAGTCGTACATGTGCAAGTAGCTCTGGAATTTACTTGTGCTGACTCCAGATTTGGGCGCAAAATGCAAGCATTTGGTCGCAGTCTGGAGCCCTGCAAAGGACACTTTCAGCTGCTAGTATCCACAACCTTATTCTTTTGCCAATGTAAGTAAAATTAAATCCAATGATTGTTGCCATTTTTCCAGCAGAATTTGAGAATAACTGGTTGCCTCAAACACAGTATGTTAAGAAAAAACAACAACAACATCCTGTTAATAGAAGAATATACCTCCTTTAACATGCACTGATCCCTTATTTCTACAAAAAGCCTTAATTTTCTTTCCCAGACAGCCCACCAACACCACGATAGTCTCGTGAAATCAGCTCTCCATCACTCCAGCCTACCTCATTCCTCATCTCAGAGACGAGAAGCCAAAGATTTAATTATCTCACACCTTAACCTGCGCATCTTCAGCTTGATCTCTTCCGCCCAGTGCTGTTTCCTGATCTCTTGTTCTAATCTGGGTTCTGATCAGGCCAGACACTCTGGCGTCTGGTGTCTGAATGCAGGCTTATCTTTATATCCTTTGATACCCTTTGATGTGATGTGAGAATGATATTTCCACCAAGAATACGAGTTATGAAAAGCCAGGAACTAATTATGCAGAGGTGCTTGGTCTCAGTTCTCAGTGTGTATGTTTGAATCTATTTCTGAAAAGCGGAATGGAAAGCCAGGGCTGTACATGTGAATAAAAAGATGAAACTGCTGACCTTCAGAATTAAGAATTGTTTCCCCCCACATGGGTGAGGGTACCATACTGGGACAGCAGATCAGATGGTGCGCCAGGTGGGCTGCTCTTCATATTTAACATTTATTTACTTTTTCGTCAAGGGGACAGCAGGGATGCTGTCATCCCTTCACCAGTCGTCCAAAAGAAATAATTCCTGATTTTCCAATTCATACATATTTGTCAGCTTATGTGTTTTTTTTCAGTCTTGTGGGGGTTCTTGCCAGTGCGACGCCAGCTTGCAGGGGAAACACGGGTAGACAGCAAGGTCTGAAGTACAAGCGCTGACTTCATAAAAAGGTCTCCCAGACCTCATTAAGACAATTGCACTGCCACTGCCAGGGTCAGAGTGTCTGTGAATGTAGTCATTATGGTTCAAAGTGAACACGCTGACTGAAAGCTTGAGTCATAGATGAGTCTTTTCTCTTTTTTTCTAATAAAGCAATACTTTTTTGGAGTATCAGAACAGAAAAGGACAGAAGATGTTTCCTCCTTTTTCAATAGGAGACACCCATAGTTTATCCTTTTCTTTCCAACCTTCAGCAAACCATCATGAGTGAGTCATGAAATGAAAGTGACAGTGAATCAAATACTGAAAATATAAAGAGACAAAGCAGACACAGTAAATGGAGCACCAGCAACCAACCAGCACATAAATCTTAGCAATTTCATTCATATCTATTCAACTAATGACTCTCTCATAGTAGAAAGATCTGTGGATAATTTTTTTAATATTCACTAGACAGAAATATGAAAAATCCAAAAGGAATTAACTGCTTTTCTGCATTAATTTGCCATAAAATCTGATGTGATCAAGTAGCACACCAGTAACAAGTGAACACTATGCGCTTCCACTGAAAACTCACAATTTTAATTTCTCATGTCGTTATTCAACACATTAAATATTCAAAGTTCTGGAGGAAAAAGCTATTAAAGGTATGATAAAGTTAATAACTGGTTGAGCCTCCTTTGGCAGCAGTGGAGAGCATTTCATGTCAGGATCATATCTGCTGGTCCAATGACTGTCTTCTTTTCTTTTTTTAATTATTCCTGCCACATAAGGTCACCTACTTCATCCTCCAGCTTTGGGAATACATAATAGTTTTGATCATGTTTTATGGTAAATTATGCAGCATTGGATTCCACTCTGAACTAAGGTAAGAGAAAAACACAATCCACTCAGGAAGAATCCACCCAACCCACCCAAACAGTCAACTGACGTCACACCAACATGGTGACAACTTGTTTGAAGTTTAGACATTCAATCTTCAAACGGTAAATTGATCAAAAGGTACAAATATCAGTTACATTGTGGCTTTGTCGTTCATAATCTAGCAGAAAGAGCAGGTTTTTACTGAACTATAGTGACCTCAGGGTCTGGAGAGAAAATGAAAATGAACTTCAAAATAAAAAAATTATAAGATAAAGTCAGAGTTTCTGTCCAGTCTTTTTGAGCCAGTCCAAGTTCGGATAAATGCAGACGGTTCTGTCAGGAAGGACATCCAACATAAAACCTCTACCCAACTAAACATACAAATCACAAGACTAATCAAAGCCTGAACCGGTCAAGGCCTGGTTTAACAACAACCGGCATCAGCACTGTTGACTTACAAGAGAGGAGGAAAATAAGACACTAGGAGGAGTGTAGGGACTGTGAATACTGGAAGGATGAAGAGGAGAAAGGCATAACAGAAGACAAAGTGGTATAAGTTGAAAAAGGAAGAGTGTGGTTTTCACAGATTAGTTGAGACAGGCTCTGGTTGGTCAGGAGGTGATTCCAGACTGGACCGGAGAGCTACAGCTAATTTGATCAGAGAGACGGTTAAGAAAGTACTTGGTGTGACATCTAGTAGGAAAGGACACAAGGAGACTTGAGGCTTGGTGGAATAAGGAAGTGCAGGAGCATGTACACAGAAGAAGTGGGACACTGAGAGGACTGAAGAGAGTCAGCCGTTGTGGACCAGGAGGCAGCAAAGAGTAGGAGGTCAAGGAGGAGATGGGTGTGCATCAAGGATCAGCTGACCCCTTCTTGGTTGCTATGGTGATGGAAAGGCTAACTGGCGAGGTTAGAGAGGAATCTCCATGGACTATGACGTTTGCAGATGACATTGTGATCTGTGGTGAGAGCAGGTGGAGGAACAACTAAGACATGCACAAAGGAGGAGGATGATGTTGGAACTGCCAGAGGAAGAGGCCTAGAGGAAGACCAAAGATGATATGTATGTAGTGAAATAAGACATGAAGTTGGTGCAGTTGGTGTGAAAGAAGAGGATGGCATTGTTGTCGCCGTGGCGACCCCAGAAGGGAACAACCAAAAGGAAAAGAAGATGAAACTTAGAAGTTTGGACAATGACTGAAAAAAAAAAACAACAACATCACTGGGACAATGATCCTAAAGATGGAATTAAATCCTCTAAATAATGATTTCAAAAAAAGAAAAAACTCCGTTTTCTGAACAACCTCAAAGAGCTGTTCACACCAACTAAAAAAATGGGTCTAAACTGAAGCAGCTGGAAGCTGTGCAGTTTAGACAAAAACTCTAAGCTACAAAATGAAATGAAAAATACTTTATTTATCCCAAAAGATAGATAGATAGACTATACTGTCTTTCTCAGATAGAAATATGCGTTCCTGATGCAATAACTCGCTAAACTATAGATTCCTGCTGCTGCTTGTGCAAATCGAGGAAGACTGTGACCTTGTGCTGGACATTTTCAGCACCAAAGCCCACTGAGTGTAATTACTTGTCAAGTGGATAACATGGGTTTGTCAGAACGGCCAGACGATGTCTTTTGAACGTCGATGCAGGATCTTCTGGAAATGCTGATAGGATCTAGTGGAATAAATAGACCTTTCTGTGACTTTTATGCCAAGCTGCGTCCCATAATGCATCACATCTAGTGGCTAGATATTTAATTATGACACCAAAGCAAAAGGACAGACGTCCTTGAGGCCTTTTAACTTTGGCTTGTTTAACAACTGGTATGATGAATAAAACGTGATAAACAAACATCATCTTTGTGCTCAAGCATATATCAAACCATTATGTTTGAAAACATAACCATTCTGTTTAAAGTTAGCTGGCTGCAGGTAATGTTAGATAGATATAATATAATTATGTTCAGATTACTTCTTGAATAGCTTCATTTATTCTTAGAGCAAGTTTACCTATGGCTGACTACTCCTAATGTTAGGCAGTTAGGCTAGAGGTAGACGTTAGACGTTACTTCTTGAATGACTTGATGCACCAGATGCATCTTATCAAGTGCGATTGGCCTAAGAGATTGTCACAGAAGTCCAATGCTTGAATGTTGGATGATAATGAATTGTTACTGCATATAATCCCCAAGAGCTGAGCTGCACCTCAGCAAAACTTTTGTGTGTAACCATACTCTGTGCTCCTTGCAAGTAAAACTTTTTTGTGAAAAAAAAAAGAGATACTTTCACTCTGAGTCTGTTTGTATGTTAGGAAAACTTGGGCACGAACCAACAGCAACTTTTTTACAGTCCTATTTGCAGATCAGTTTCCTGACAGCTCCTCAAGACTTTTGGGCATAATTGATGAGCTAGCTAGACAGACAAATTCAAATTTGATAGTGGAACGATTTTGAGGCTAGCAACTCACCACAGCACACAGGATGTAGAAGAAGGCTGATATAGTTGGGTCCAAATACCCGCAGCAGCATCACCAGCATTCATTGTGAGCCACTTACAAGTTACACTGCCCCCTGCACTTCCTCTAGTGCATTACAGTTATATTTGAACATTCCCCTCTAAAGAAATAAAGACTGTCCTGACCCGCCATCTATTTTTTTTTTTCTTGTCAATACAAAGACTCAGTCATTTTATTAAGTTTCAACCTTAAGATTAATGATAGGTGACCTATAAATGAAAGCACTTAGCATTTTAACATTGATGTTACATTGAACTTTGCTATATTATATTCAAAATGTTTAATATGTATCACTTTGTGAGTGTAGTCTGTTGGTCAGAGGTCATTGATTTGGAAATAAGTTCATGGAAATAAGTAGTTTATTTCTGTTGTAAAAATAACATTACCATAATTTTTTACCTTCCAAGTTGATGGCATCTTGCTAGTACAGCAGGAGCATGTCTCAGTTGTCATCCTCTTTAAATCAAAATTACATTCTCTCAGCATTGAAAATGACTGTCCTGTGACTAATAAAAAATGTCTGATTACTTTGCAGATGGCAGTTTTGTTTTGTTCCTTTTTTATGTGACACATTTATGCTGTGAAAAGAGCAACAGTTCAGTTTATATTCTGTTTGGGAAAATATTAAAATAGGCTGTACAGTGATGATAAATATGCTCGCGGTGACCTGTTAAGTTCACCACAGTTGTGTCTTAAAGTTTATTTAGCTGATGAACTCACAGTCTAGTTCTGTACGTACGAATCCCTGTTCAGTACTCTTGGATGTTATAGAAACTAGGAAGTGGACTATAGAGTCTGCCACTATCCTATCGCAGGTAGTTTGGTACATTCTACTGGTGGAAATGTCATTGAATGGGAGGATTTTGAGACCCATTAAATAGTGAACGGGTATGGCTCGCCTGGCTAGTGAACACTTGGCTGTCTGACATTTACAACACAGCAGCACTAAAGATCCAAATAAATGAATTTTCATTATCCATTACTATTTAAACCAATAGCTGCAGCCCTCGTCACTTCAAACTAGGGCGATATTTGAAAAAAACTGACATTGCGATTTTTTCTAACCCTGCAATATATATTACGATATGAAAAATACAGGAATTCTCAACAGATAATTTGAATAGCACTTTAAGTTACAATTAACCTGTACTGATCTTATCTCTCTTTGTGAATGTGACAAATATGGTTTTTGTTTGTATTTAAGAGTTATTCATATTGTTATATTTTTATTGCTTGCTTTTATTGTGTTGGGACCAGTGTATATGTTTTGTTCAATTGTGTGCAATCATGAATTACCATAAAGGTTTGTTGCCAGTGGCCATAAACAAACTCAAATGGTTTTTTGGTGTTGGCTTCGCATTTGTTGTACTGAGCTTTGTGGTGCCAGCGTAAATTGGTCAAACAAATAAGCTGTGTTAGCCCTCGTAGCAACAGGTCAAGGCACTGTCAACACAGAAGGCGTGTTTCATCAATATCATCCTTCTTGTAGCTGAATAATTCCAGATAACTGACACTGCTTTTCTTTTTGGTACTAAATTTTCATATTCGATGATTTTCTCGTTTGTTGCTCATTTTTCAGTGTTTCCAGCGACTCACTCCATTTGCAGGGGTGTGGTCTCAGCAAACTGATTAAGAATTATTGTGATTGGTTGATCACTGCGCGCAGTGTGTCAGGTGTCCTTGAAATTGACTCTTTCTCAAGTTCGGCCCCTCTGTTTCTGTTGCTCGGTCGGACAAAATGATCATCTCTCCCGTCCACTCCCATTGTAAAAATGGGTTTTTACGTTGCTTTATTGTTAATTAATGTACAAAAAAAAAACCAACAGAGACTGGATACTAATAAAAAGGGACACTTTGTGTACCATCTAGTGAGCTTGAAAAACAGGGGTTTTGAGCAAAAATGGGATGTTTTGATTAGTTTAGTTAACAGCCTGGTAGAGCAGCTGATGCTGGCAGCCTCCCACCAACAGACTTACCTTTAAAGACTATATGTGACCATTTTTCGAGCCAGGGCTCTCAAATATCTTCGCGGATGTCACTTTTGCAAGTGCCCCAAGCACACCATCTAACCATTTTAAGAAAAATAAAATGCTTTTGCAGTTGTAGCTATGGGTTGTAGCCTGCTGCCTACTTTGTTTTGGTGGTACAGCTCGGATTTCTGCCCGTTTTGGGATAAAAATACGCTGCACCCTCTCTAGACTGTATGTAGTGTGTTCCAAAGTGTTCCTTTTTACTAAGACAATGTTCAACAAAAAATAATCCAATGATTTAAATGTTGATACAAGCAAATATAAACTATGCTCTTTCCATTGTTGTGAATGAGAGAGACGGATATTTTGTCCAACCGGACATTCTGCCCCGGATGTAGCAACGGAGAATAATTTTTCTGTTTGGTCAGTCAGGGACCAATCGGAAGGCTGATGAAGGGTCAATTAAATGTGAACATGTTGAGTTCATTTGCGTCCTGCATCGCAGGACCTGCAGTGTGACTATACACACGTACATTGCGATGACGATGCTCGATATATTGTGCAGCTCTACTTCAAATATACAGATATGAGCACTAAAATATAAAATGTTGTTTTTATTCTCATAATTTGTCCCTTTTAAGAAAACAGATGCTAAATACACATTCATTTTAGAACAAAAGTCAGATCTTCAAAGACAATCAGAAACTGTTGTAGTTTCAAACAGAAACGATGCCAACTAAACATTATTCCCTTGACCCACTGGGCAGTGTCCAGGAAACCAGTCTTTGGGTTCCGGGGGAGTATGGGGACAAAACTGAAGCTTAATTGTGAATCTTTTGTCATGGTTAACCTTGGTATCCACACTACTTCCACCAGAATCAGAAACCTATATTGGTTCCTTGAAGCAAAATTTTTTGCAGTGACCCAGAACAAACATAAATGAACAAAGAAACGAACAGATACACTGAGGTACAACACCTCAGTCAACTCACCTACCACAGTGCAATACCAGATCATGTGAGTACAAATCTTGCAGAAAGTACACATCACTGAAATTGTAAAAAGGAGCACTCAAGAATAAAAGAAGGGTATAGAAGTTAAGAAAATAGACACTAATAAAATAATAAAATGAAGAGTACAAATCAATAGATGGAAGAGAAGAGAATAAATAATTAGAATCACAGTTTAGTAGTCTGATAGCAGATGGAATCAAGGACTTGGAATAGTGATTAGCTTTGGTTACAGGCATCTAAGAATGTCAGCCTAAAGGTATTAGTGTTATATTAGAAGACGGAAAGTTCTTCTGGTTTAAACTTACTATCCACTCAGTTTCTTTAACGACTTTCCCAGAGTGTGACCAGCGGTCTATTTCAGAAAGGAGATTAAACAAACTCTGACTCAAAAAACTAACTCAGTGTCAACTAACTTTGAGTTAAGAAACTTTGTGTCTTCTTTGGTTTCAGAACCGGTTTTCACAGTTGGTTCAGTCAACTCTTGAGTCAGGCCACTTTTCTCACTTCTGTTACCATTCACTTTCTCAGGTATCCTAATAGAATAGGGTACGTTCAATATCCTTGTCATCATTAAGTAAATGGACATTTACAAATAAATAATGCAGACTCTGTTTCAGTTCATAAATGTTGGGTTTGTGGTGTAGTGCTGACAGACAGAAGCCTTCAGAAGTGATGATGTAGCTGCATCCATTCGCTTCCTTGTTGTCCCTTCTGGATCACAAGGTTTCCTTCCTTGGTTCTCTCAGCCTGTGTTGTGTTACCATTACTGGAAAGCAGCAAAAGCAGACTTAACAGTGGTCATGTGATAAGATTTAATGGTAGTGTACTGTGTTTGGAGATGTGAGTCTGGGAAAAGGAGGCTATTCTGTGTTTTAATAAACTAAAAGTTCTATCAGATATGCAATAATATATGAGGTAGCAGGATACTAAGACTAAAACTTATGGGTTGAAAATTTGGTTGTGTTTGATTTGTAACCTCTGCCCACCTTTTACTCACCTTTGGGTTTTCTTTCTTCCACTCAGTGCTGGGAAGCATGGAGTCTCGTGGCGTGCTGAGGAAGATCAGTGACATGTTGGAGGTGATCCTGAAGAAGATGGACAGCCTGTCTAAACTCGATAACACCTCCACCACAGAAGCAAGGCGCCTGGATGAACTCAGCTCTGCTATCAACAGGTTTTTACTTTTAAAACATATTCATCACCAGTTACTCTGCTGCATAAGTGAGACAGTATCTCTATTCAAACACAATTCAAAAAAGGCTTAGGAGCTAAAAAAGGCAAATAAAAACAGAATGCATTAATTTGGTAATCTCATAAACCCATACTTTCAACTAAACACTGGAAAAGCAAGATATACTAAAAAGAAATGCCTGCAGCTAATTATATTGAGTTGCAGCAGGTCAGTGACATGAGTGAGTTTAAATCTGGATGTCAAATAAAATAAAAAGACAGAATCATTTACAAATAAAGAAGTAAAACTGGCATGTGTTGTTTCTGAATAATGTTTAAAAAATGTGGACAATTTTGACTTTTTATATTGAGTCTGGGACAGTAATGAGTCTAAAAAGAGGATTGTAGAGACTTTTACAGAGTCTCTTGGCATATAAGACACAACAAAGTAGATCCAGGACTTTATATGTTTATAGTTTATATGTTCTATTGTGAATAAAATAGGGGATTATAAGATTTGAAAATCATTAAATTCTTCTTTTGTTGCACATTTGTAATAATTGTTGTACATGCACACCGTTCTCCTATACTAGGACTTTATAGAACTTGGGACCCAGTTGAACTGTTGCCAGATTCCTAGAGAGAAAACTGCGATAAAACTAAGGGTGTATATTGCCGAGGACCTCACGATCCCAACAAATATGTCACAATACAATAGTATAACAATACGATAAAATACATGTGTTACGATATGATATCAGAAATGCCCCCACCTATCAAGGCAGGAGCAAGCAATACTACAACATGCGCAGGAGTGGAGGTTGTATTTGTTTTGGCTTATGCTCACAAACCCATGATTTTTAATGTTATTATCTCTTCAAAGTCTATCCACCTGGTCCTTTTTCTCCCTCTTTTTTCATATCAATAAATGCCTCAGAAAATGTGGGTGTGTCATGCCCGCTCCTTCCCAGCTACCTCGGTCAGGGTCGCCAGCCTTCTGATCACTGGCCCAACACTACAACTCCCAGAATCCCTCAGTTCTCATCATCATGGACTTCACCTGTGCCATCATCATCTTCATCTGC
>JBAMYA010042021.1:0-14926 GCA_037176975.1 Arrhamphus sclerolepis | reverse complement strand
TAAATCGGTTCCCACGTGGGATGCGTTCTTATGATTGGCTGAAACAAGGAAGATATCTGATTGGTTGCAGATCATTCATGTTACAAAAAATGCATTTGTGAGCTGGAGGCACGGCAGGGGAGTCTCAAAATTCACTCACAAATGCAGCGAAGTGCACAGACCACAAGCCATTTAAGCCAAGTTATATTTGTGTGTGCATCAGAAATACATGTGCGAATCTTGTCCTGTGCATTTGTAAATTGTGATTGCGCATTTGTGGCTGTTGAGACTGTTCTAACTCCATAGACTGATTGGGACATGTTGTTGTCTAGGCGTTGATTCATTATTCCGTGAGCAGTGGATGGACCATTTACCATGCATGCAAACAGCAAATATCATCACCTTTCATGCTGATCTCATCATTCTTATTTGTGTTTCAGGCCTGTGTTTATATGTCAGTGTCGCTTAGAAAGTGATTATGACACAGTCAAAACTGAGAAAGAATGACTACATCTCTAACAAATGCCAGAGAATTCTACTGGGACTGAAACTGTAAAAGAGGCTAAACAGCTGAAAGGACTGAGGATGAGGTCCTAGTTTTGACCCTGGACCCCTGCTGATGGAATCACTGGTTTGTTCCCATGCAGCCTCTGCTTCTTGCATTCGCAGGAAGAGTAATCTAAATTTTTCATGAAATTGCTTAAATTATGCAACATCACTGCATCACTGTCCAATCCTGGGGACATTACGAAGTCTTCTTACATCATAAGGGTTTTGTGAGAGATGTTGGAAAACCAGTAAGAGTTAGTGAGATTTTCGGGGGCAACAAATGCTTCCAAAGAACTCCCTCTCTTGTATATTTGTTCTTCTCTTGACAGAATCAAAGAAGTTTTTAGATTTGTTACATTTTAGTTTTTATGCATGTGGACTTGGGTGGACTACGTGGATTTAAAGGTAGGTTAAGTGATTTCTGGGTGATGTCCCATCTTCCCCCTTTCTCCAGTGCTCAAAGAGAAAGTTACACACCGTGTCATGAGCATGAACCCTCCCCTGTTAATGACTGGCTGGAGTAAATCTTTTTATGGTTTATGGGGCAGGCTGTATAATGCTGTTTGTTTTCCAGCTTACAGAACCAGGGCCATTTTTGTTTTGATTTTATTTTGTTCATCAACAGTATACTCACAAGACAGGCAACTGAGGTGAAATTTTCATTGAATGTGACAAAAGTCAAAAAGTGTTGGTTGAGAATTTACATTGAACTACTTATCCCACCTTTCAACAGGAAAAAAATTAAATAGTGTGAGGGAAAGGTGGCGCAGTTGGTACAGTGTTTGCCCATGAACCTGAAGGTCAGGCAGCTCTGCCAACAACGGGTGTGTGAATGTGTGTGTGAGTGGGTGAATGTCTACAGTGTAAAGTGCATTGGGGCTGTAGGAGTACAGTTGAAACGCTATATATGTGTAAGCCATTTACTATTTAAATGCAATGCACTGAATGGATGTGAAATGACTTCCTGATGTCATCTGAAGTGACTAAAAAATAACTAAGGAATGTACAACAAATGTACACCTAAAGGCATCGTTAAAATAGCTGTCAGTCATAGTGAATGCTGTGCATGGGGTTAAAGGGAGAACCATTATGCTCTAGATAATCCATCCACTCATCAATTCATCCAAACACCCATGCCTGCTTTTTCCTATTCAGGATCACCGGAATCTACAGAGTTGGTTGTTTACTGTAAATTACACCCTTTACAATCTGAAATGTTGACCTAGAATGTGAAAAAAGGAGAATGCTGAGACTTTACTGACTGAAGGTCATTTCTTAACTAATACTCCTACTGATCAAGATCACAACAATGACCCGTCTTTGTATGCCCGTCTGCCTCAAAAAACCCAGGAAGGAATTTAATACCAGTAAAAGGTCACTAATTTGATTTGCTGTTAAATCTTAGAAATTGTACTCAGTCATCCACACATGATGGCTGATCTGGAGAAACATGCTGATTTTAAGACCAAAAGACATCAAACAAGTGACCTAAAAATGAGGAGCAACAATTATGCTACACTGAAGAAAATGCACAAGAGAAATAAAAGTCATACAAGTTAAGAAAGTACAGTTAGATGGTACATATGTACAACGCAAAATATGTGTTCAGACACAGCAACAGCGCATATAGTTTTATAACACCCTAATTATAACACCCTAATTTTTCCATTTTTTTTCTGTTGAAAATTATGCAGTTTAATTACTCATCAACATAGTTCTTTGCAACTCTGCAGAACTTGCAGAAGTTTCCACAAATGTGTAAGTTGGTTTTTGTCCAATTTAAAGAAAATGATAATCTTTTTTTTTTTGTTACAATACTACAATGTACATTATTTTTCAGTTTTAGGTGACACTAACTCTTGTTAACTTCTAGAAGTTCACAAGTTACTTTTATACCATTTTAGTCTATTCATTGGACTTCAACTTTTTTTTTCTTTAATTAATTCAAAAAACAAAAAAACTGGAAGATTTGGGGTGTTCTAAAACATTTGACCAGTAGTGAATATTTTATATGAGATGGAGCTGATCATTGGTCAGCCTGTTTTTACAGATGCTGCAGCAAACTATCGTTCTACTTGACTTGCAAACAATGAAGATTAAGCTGCTGTGACTCGTAACTGCATTTGGAGAGAAGTGCATGTCAGATGACACCATAGCCTATGTCATACGTTCACACCTACGCTGTAGGCACGGCAAAGCTTTGATCCAGAAGAATGAATCAGCCTTAAGAGAGAAGAAGGTAAAAAAGAACCGATTAAAATTCAAAAAGCTAGAATAGTTTCTCACAGATACGCGAGTTGCTTTCTGTGATGAGAAAACACATCAAGGGTCATTTAATCCGATCCTGTCCGGAGAAGAGCGGGGCGGGGCAGCCGCAGGCTGCCGCCACTGCCTCTTCGACAACTCCGGGCACGGACCCACCGCAGGCTGCACGGTCTGTTTTGACCTCTGATGGAGAACCGCTGAACGCCGATGAGTCCAGGTCTGTGGATGGCGGGGAGCAGCTGCCCGCTGCACGGTCTGTGCTTACTGCTGATGGAGAGCCGCCGAAGGCCGATGGGTCCGGGGCTGCTGATGGCGGAGGCCCGCAGCTCCCTCAGTTGGAGGATGTTGCTGGTGAGGCTTTGTCGCCTGCAGGTCCGGAGCTTGTCCGGTCGCAGGAGGCTTTGGGCCTGGAGGAATGTGAGTCGGGGGATGCCCCTCTCTCTCGTGTTTTAAAACGATGGGTGCTGAGGAAATCCAGGAGCGGGATGCCGGTGGAGCTATAAGTGTGGACGATGCACACGTGACAGCTCAGGTTGACACAGTGCTGAATGAGGAGTTGGTCAGAGATGATGACCTGAAAGTCTCACAGAAGAGAAAGAGCTCTGGGTCGGGGAGTAGTGGCACTAAACTGAGTAGGAGAGCAGTGAAACTTAGTCAAGATGGAGTGAGTGACTTTGTCCTGTCTCAAGAGTCACAAAGTCTCTACACTGGTCATGAAATAAAGAAGTTACTGGAGCGTACTATAGGGCAGAGACTCATCACGGTGGAGGAGCATTTTCCTGATCTGAAACAGTTTCTGAGAGCAGCTAAACCTCTTATTAGGACGTCTGGGACAGCTGATGATGTGCTGTCTGATCAAGAGATTTACAGGCTGAAGAAACATATTGTTAAAGTTAAAAGCCAATTGAGCAGTCAAGATGATGAGTTTTGAATTTTGTTATTCTTGTGTTTTGGTTTGGTTTATGGTTTTTCTTCTTTTTATCCATGTGTGATTTTACTATGGGTAGTTTAAATTTGAACGGTGCCAGAGAGCTGATTTGAAGAGAGCTGCTCTGTTCAAGCTCATGGAAATTAAGAGGATTGATATTATGTTTGTCCAGGAAACCCACAGCACCACAGATAACGAGAGTGAGTGGAGGTAGGCTTTTAGCGGGGAGGTGGTTTTGGTTCATAAGTCTAACTGTAGCGGGGGTGTGGGTTTTTTATTTTCGAGAAGTTTTTTGCCAGTTTCGTTTGACTCTGATGAAATTATTCCAGGTATTTTACTTAAAGTGAAAGCGACTATTGAAAATGTTCAGCTTGTGTTTTTGAATGTCTATGCCCCATCAAGTGCAACGGAGAGAATAGCGGTTTTGAACATTTTGAATGATACTATTGGAACTTGCAATGAGAATGATTTTATGTTTTTAGGAGGTGATTTTAACTGTACAGAGACACCTCTGATGGACAGGAATCATTTGGAGCCCCACCCTGCTTCCTCTAGCTGTGAAAACACACCAGCTTTCTGATGTGTAGAAGGTTTTTAACAGTAATCGAAGACAATATACCTGGAGTCATTCCAAGGAGAACTTTGTGTCTTTAGCTCAGCTGGACCGCATTTATTGTTTTACACACCATTTAAATATTTTTAAAAGGTGTTGTATTCAGCCTGTGGGTTTTAGTGATCACTCCTTGGTCTCTTGCTCTGTTTTTATCAAGAACATTCGTTTGAAGAGTGCTTACTGGCATTTGAACACTGCTCTTTTAAATAACCAGGCTTTAGAACTGCTTTTAAGTTCTTATGGGAGAGCCACAGAGAGGGTAGGCCTGCCTTTTCCAACACTCAGCAGTGGTGGGATTTTGGCAAAGTGCAGATCAGACAGTTGTGCCAGCAGTTCACCCACAATGTCACAGGAGACTTGACCCAATTATGGAGAAGTCTGGAATTTGAGGTGGAAGAATTGCAGTCTTTAGTAGAGTTGTCTGGAAATCGAGGGCTTTTAGAGTCCCTCAAACAAAAACAGGCAGCAATGGCCAACCTATTAGGTGTGTCAGCACAGGGGGCTCTGGTCAGGTCCAGGTTTTTGAATGTGGTTCAGGTGGATGCCCCATCTCAATTTTTCTTTGGGTTGGAGCGGAAGAATGGACAAAAGAAGATTATTCATTGTTTACGCACGGATGATGGTTCTGAGGTCTCAGACTCATCTGAGATCAGAAAATTTGCTGTCAGTTTCTATAAAAACCTTTTTGAGAGTAACTGGTCACATAATCCAGATGTGTGCAGCAGCTTCCTTGCAGGTCTCCCTCAGGTAGACTCGATGGCGAACTCAGTGCTGGGGGCAGATTTAACTCGTTCCTCGGGTGCGGTTACACCAAACGCACAGGATTCTTTCCCCCTCATCTAGCTCAGCTCAGACCTAAAGGACTGTACGGGTCCTCAGCTGGATCACTGTCCTCAGGCCTCTCTGCAGAAAACTTCAGGAAAGACTTTTTATCGCATGATGGTAAAAACTTTAAACAGGGACAAATTAAGTGGCCGCATGGACACTCCCTGGAGGCGCCATTTTGATCTGGGGAGGTCAAGACCAGCCTGGAGGTCTCTTTATAAATCTCCACTGGCAAAAAGACATGGGGATTTGCAGTGGAGGATCCTCCACAGGGCGATCGCTGTGAACTCTTTTATCTCTGTCATCAACGAGGATGTGGAGTACAGATGTGCTTTCTGCTCGGTGAGGGAGATGGTGTTTCACTCTTTTTCTTAGTGTTACAGATTATCTGCACTGTTTCTGTATCTGCAGAGTGTGTTTACTGCTTTTGCTGAGGGCTTTACCAAAGAAGTTTTTATCTTTGGATTTAAATACACTCATCAGAAGGAGAAGTGCCAGCTCCTGAACTTTGTGTTGGGTCAAGCCAAGATGGCGGTGTTTGTCAGCAGGAAAAGGAGTGGGGGGGGTCTCCTGTTCCTGTGTGTGTGGAGCTGAGCAGGTCCAGGATCAGGCTGGATCAGGCCAGGATCATTCAACTTCTATCAGACTTCTGGAGACTTGGATTCTTTTAGGAATATGTGGTGTTATCAGGGTACACTGTGTGGGGTGGAAGATGATGATCTGTTGTTTGGGGAGGTGCTGAGGTTATGATGTGTTTATATGTGTTTTTGTGGATCTGTTTGTTTTTGTAATGTTTGCTCATGCATTTTATAGATGGTGAACATGTGTGTATGCGAGTGATATGTAGTATCAGTATATGATGTGTGACCAAAAAGGTGTTTGTTTAGTTGATGAATTCTAAGTGAAGCTGCTTAATAGCGGTAAATAAAGTTGTGTTTGAAAAGTCAAAAAGTCTCTCTCTCTCTCTCTCTCTCTCTCTCTCTCTCTCTCTCCCCCTCTCTCTCCCTCTCTCTCCCTCTCTCTCCCTCTCTCTCCCTCTGTCTCCATGTGGTTGCTAAGGAGACGTGATGCTGATGCAGCAACAGCAGCAGCTGGGCTGTTTTCCATCACAGGTTGGTTTAAAGGCATTATTGTCAGGGCACCTCCGTCTGCAGGTCTGGGGCATCAGAATATCCACATGGGCGCCTAACAGCTCATCGCTCTACAGTCGGAGCTGGAACAGAGATGATGCCAGAGTTGTTGTAGCATCACAGTTTCACATAAAGTCAAGTGCTTGGTCACTGTCGCCATGTACTGAAGTTCAGATCAGCTTACAGGAGGTAGAGTGAGAGAGAAGGGGGGGCTCTGTGTTTATAGTCCAGCCTAAGGTATCTCAAATAGCATTTGGAGACCAGATTGTTCTTGGGTGACTAAATAGTTGGCAGATTGAGATTGTGTTACCCCCAGTTTTCAGTCAGCCACACAGTGTGAACAGAAAAACTTCAAACTTCACAGTACAGACAAAAGAAGGAATCTGTTGGCGGGCAAATTTGTGGCAGGTCTGAGGAAAATAGTAGAGTCATACCCAAGTCATCTTATGGCCATGCAAGGTTTTTTTTTTGTTTTTTTTTTACCAAACAAAAAGTGCATAAACAATTTTCAGGGACACAGATGAGGCACTTTAAAACATTAGACATTGACATAGGAACTACCTCTGCCTCAGCAGGGATTCTCCATCTCTCCACCTCCTCTGGTCCTCTTTCTAATTGTTCTTCATTCCATGAGAAATATCCTGGAGCATCCAGATCAGGTCCCAGCTGCAGCTTATCATTCACCCACTCCACAAACACTTGGCTTCTGAATCTCTGCGCTGCCAGATCGTAAACTGCTTTACACAGCCAGTCTCGGCCAAGTCACGGCATGGTGTTTTCTTTGTAATTCATGTACTTACTTACCTTTCCTGTCCTCACCGGCTCATCAATCAAACCATCCACAGGCTGCAGACCCCATTATCACGTATCTGAACTCGGTTTGTATCATTTTGAAAATAAAATCTGCCAAAACTGGCCAATTAAGTTTCTGCATTTGGTTTTAAACTGATCTGTGACATTACAATTGTTCTGCCCAGTTCTCACTCATCTTTATAATATATCCCTCTTTGTACACAGTAGAGTAAGTACTGACAGCACTACTCATGCCAATCTCGGTTCAGTGAACAACATTTTCAGTTTGAATGGTTCATTATCCCACTGGATGATGGATATGACTTTTTCAAGGCAATGAATAGCATCCTGAAGGTCCAATGTGCGACCTTAGAAAGCAAGTTGCTGTCTAAAGTCGAACATTGGACCTTTCAGTGTTGCAGAAGCTCAGCCCTAAACAAAGAAAGCCCATACCAAAGGTTTACTGAAGAAACTTAATCCCTATCTTTAAAAAAAAAATCAGAACAAAGCACTAGTTCTATCTCTTCCCGAGTCAAAGGCTTTTCAGACATCGTTTATCTAATTAATTGCTGCAGCCTTCAGAACATTATATTTTGCTGCAGGACATTACATTTCATCATGTAAACAACTACAGCACTGTGTTCAAAGGTGTTGCAGAATTTCCCATTATGCCTAAGTTGCATCACACGTTTCCTCACAGTCAGCCAAAGTAAACCTGAAGGACCGCTTCCTGTGTTCTGCACAATAACATCTGGAAAGTTCAACTTATCTGCTTATTTAAAGACAATATTAACCTTTGCACCTTTTCTGATATCAAGGAACACATACAGGCAGAACAGATGGGCCGGCACAATTTTATAGATCACTGCTGTTGAACATGATTGCAACACAACAAACGTGTCAAGAAAAAAGAAAGATGGTGAGAGATGTCTCTCAGTAAGGGGCTGACCTATGATGCAAATGTAAAAGGCTGCAACGATGTCCGCCTCTTTGGAGAGTCTCGAAGCAAAAGGGTCACCACGGAGGAGATAATGGGGGACATACGAGGAGTGTGGCCACGTCGTGTTCTCCATTACTGCCATCAGTGGGGAATATCCTGTGAAGTGAAGAAAGAAGACTGAAACAATGGAGCTGCTTCCTTAACAGTTCAAAAACATGCTTGAAGACTGCAGGTAACTGGGACACACAGCTTGGGACACACAGAAATCATGTACAAGATGTTTATACATACTCTACATGAGTAGAGAAACACAAGAGGAAGTGTCTAAACTTAGTTTATGGCACATGTGTAAAACGAGACGATCATAAACTTATGACCAGAAAATCCTGGAGCCACCTCATCTGGCTCCTCTCAATGCAGAGGAGCAGCAGTTCGATTCCAAGCCCCTCCCAGATGACTGAGCTTTTCACCCTATCTCTAAGGGAGAGCCCGGCCACCCAGTGGAGGAAACTCATTTTGGCCGCTTGTACTCGCAATCTCGTTCTTTCAATCACCACCCACAGCTGGTGATCATAGGTGAGGGTGGGAATGTAGATTAACCAGTAAATCAAGAGCTTTGCCTTCTGACTCAGCTCCTTTTTCATCAAAAGAAAAGCAAAGCAAACATTCTTTAAATTAAAAGATGGACATTATAAATTCAGAGGTCTGTGTGTTGGAAACATGTAAATTTAAGACAAATATTAAACGTAGCTATGTTCCTGTCTTAGGAGTGAAACAAAATTTAATTAGTTAATTTGTTGTTTTTCTGGATTTAAAAAAATATTAAAATGCAAAGTAATTAAACATTACTTTGCAAGTGTTGAAGGACTGATAATGATAATAATAATAATAATAATAATACATTTTATTTATAATGCACTTTACTTCTGCAAAGCAAATCTCAAAGTGCAACAGTAAAAACAAAGAACACACAGACACAGAACAAACAATAAAAGGAGAATAAAACAGCGTAATGTAAAAACTTTAACTATGTACAGTCTCATGTACAGCCTAACAGTATGCTTCCCTAAATAGGAAGGTTTTTGGGTTCTTTTTAAAATGATTAATTGTATTATATAATTTGTGTTGTTTGTTTCAATGAACTGACTCCAGGTTCAGCACTATGCTTCAGCCTAGATTTATTTATTTTTGGTTGTCGTTGTTATTTATGCTTTCAAGTTGAACCACCAACAAATGTCCACCCCACTGGTTGTTGATTCGATGCAGACCACCTCTCTGGCATCTTAATAGATATTTTAAGTGACTCCTGCTCCACTTGTTCACCACTAACCCTCACAATCTAAATATAACAATCCATACGCTGAGGTTTTCTTGTTTTCCTTTATGTTCAGAAAAATCGTGATCTATGCGGACCACAGATCATCTGTGAAATAGAAGCTACTTGATATAACTCTGGTTCTGTGATTACAAAGAGAGCCAACAAAGTCCGTCAATACTCCCTTTTACTGAAATTACTGCCACACAGGAAAAGATATAAAAGGAGAAGGTGCATATTGCAGTAAAACTGTAGTCGGAGACAGAACATCAGTTTAAAGGTTGCAAAAGATCTGAGAAAAGCAAAATGCTAGAGCAAAAGGATAACAAACCTTCAAATGAAGCAACAAGAAAGCAGGTCCACAGACCATGACGTGGGGTGCCTGGCTATGCTGCAGCCTCTGAAACATTCAGCCACATATTCTTCAAGTTATGGGAGCTCAGCTAAAAAGCAGAAGAAGCACAGCATGGGTCTTTTTTTTCAAAAGACATCCATGTCAAATAAAGAAAAGGGAAACAAAAGACAGCTGCATTTTAATCAGCTGCTTCACTTTCAAGGTTCTAGTACAGAGTCTGCAGAAGTTTCTTCACGCACTGAAATGTACCCATGATGCACTCATGGGAAGAATGAAACTGCAAACCAGACTAAAGTGAAGAGTTAGTGGTAGCAGCCTTTGCTCGTTCCTGATGTCTCAAGCAAACACAAAATAGGTAAAGACTATTCATTCATTCGTTCATTCATTCATTCATTTCCTCTATTTAACCAGGCCAGACCCATTGAGACACAATGATCTCTTTTCCAAGGGTAGCCTGGCCAAGGCAGCTTAATACATTAGGTTTTGAGGGTTCAAACAGACAATACAAGAGGTCCCATAAAATACAAATCAACAACAATGACAAATACAGCCAGGTCAGAGCAATAAAGTTAAATAGTGGGACCTTCATGAAAGGCAGGAGCAAGAACTGATTCCAAATTTTTCACAAAGGTTTTAAAAGTTCCAATAGAAACTAGTTTCTTTAGGTTCAGAGTATTCTGTATTGTGTGCCAAGCAGTGGGTGCAGAATACATAGAGGACTGCTTGCCGAAATCAGTGTGTACTTTGGGAACATTTAATAGGTCATGATGGTTGGAGCATACGAGCAAGTACTCTGGGTTCTTGTATTATAACCACATAAATCATGGGGGAGTCTGCCTAAAATGACTTTAAAAGTGTGCCAATGTGAACGCAAGCTTGTAAAGCAAGCATCAGTTAGGTTTGTTGGTTGATAGGTTTTGTGGTAGCTGTGGCTTCCACTGACTGTAAATACTTGACAAACTCTCCAGTCATGTGACTGGAGAGTTTGTCCATTGACCATAGATTTGTACAGAGAGCCTTTAAAGACCATTTTGCATGTTGCAAAGAGATGGGGCACCTTCTCAGCTTTAGTTTGATGCAGATTTCATTTAGTTTTTTGGAACATTTGGAATAACGTTACTTGGTTGTTTTTAGGTTGTACAGCATTTCCTTCCTCAAGCTCTTACTTTTTTCATGTTTTGCAGGTTTGAAGATGTAATAAATGAGCAACCAGCCAGAACAATGTCTATGCACCTGCTCCAGCTGTTATTGCTGAATCACTTTTTTGGCAGCATTGCAGCAATTACCTTAATCTTCAACTCTGGATGATGGAGTTTTGAATCTATGTTCACAATAAACCTCTTGAGAGATATTTTTTTTGTTTGTTTTTTTGTTGTTGTTTTTTTTCAAATACTTTTATCCCACAAATTTCTTTTTTTTTTTTTTTTTGTTATAGTTGCAGTCCTGGGCAAAGCTCTCCCTCAGCCAACCCCGGGAGGGCCCTGCACTGAGCTCAAGATTCCTTCTTAGCTTGAGAAGTGAGCAGACCTTTCTTTTCACCCAACGGGAGGGGTTTCCCCAGCTGGACATACCGTGTGGAAGGATCACATTATTCCAGCCGGATCCTCCCCACCCCCTCGGGCGCCCCGGCTGGCCAAGGGAGGCAGTGTATAGCCCAGGACTGCTGCATGTTTTTGTGAGGGTATCTCACATTAGCTACCCAAGGGAACATGGGGAGAACATGCAAACTCCACACAAAAGGCCCTTATGCCAAACCCACCCAGGGTATAGGTGCTGATGACGTGGAGAAGTGAACACACCCCCAGCTTGTGAGCTATTATTAATATAAAATGCACAGACTGAGATGGAGAGCCCATTTTCAAGCTCTTTTGTCATTTATATAATTCCAGGGAAAAAGAAAAAAAAACACATGGAGGTTCTGAACATACAATTTCACAATAATAACATTTTATCAACCTCAATAGGAAAGCCAGTCCAGAATTGCTTCTCTTTTTTTTCACGGAGAAACATAAGGCACACATGAACCATCATGTGAACAGCATGTTTGTTTAAACTGCAAAATAAAAGAAACAATGTATAATAACACTAGAGGCTGGAGAAACTCAGAGGAATGAAAAGATCAGAATACTGCTCTGTATCTTTTATTTTTTTATTTAGTACCATAAATTACCTGCAGCATATTTACTGACACCTGATTGTCAGTGTCCTCAGGTTTCTCTGAAACTCATCTGAAACTGTTGGGCACAAAACAAAAGTAGCACCCTAGAAATGTGGCTTTTGCATTAAACTCTGAAAAACAAACGAAAGCAAGCTCTTTCTCTGCTGTTATCAATCTGGAGTTGTAACAAAGGCTGAGAAACCTAAATAGATTAATACAAACGTTTACCCCGGCCCTTTTATCTAAATTTACAGATAAATAGTAGTTTTCCTTTGCACTCAGTGTCTTTCATTACTGTGTTGGTTTGTTGTTCATTTTTCGTGTCCGGGATCGACAGACGCAAATTAGCTGCCAGCAAACTGCTGCAACTGTAAAAGCTGAGCACTGTTTCTGTCAAATAAAGAAAGAAATTAATCAGTCATTAAACTCAAAACCCTCCCACTCTCTGGCCCTCCCAACAAACAAGGCTAGGAGAAATTAAATTAATTAATTAATCCATTCATTCATTCATTCATTCATTTCGACATGCACCATCTATCTTACAAGGCTAATTTCATAAATAAATTAATTAATAAAAACAATCACTAATTAATCGTAATCGAGGTAACTTGTTCATTTGATTGTGAAACAGATTTTAGGTCATAACGCCCAGTTTTACGACAGCTCCTATCAGTCATAAAATAAAGTGGAGTGCTTTACTAATACATTTCATTGGCCATTTATATGAAAACAATTAAAAGAATGGGAGTCAACTGAGTTATTAACATACTGAACTGGTCTGGTACTGATGACACTTGTGAAAATGGTGATATATAAATTTACTACACTGAAAAAAGTTTACAACAGGCATGTACTCAACCATCCAGATGGTAAACAGGCACAAAAATGAAGGCATTTCTTTCTATTAAGGCTGGGCAATATGGCCTCAAATCAATGTCACAATTAATTCAACAAGTTACCATGATAAAGATTAATGAGACATTAATTTTGTATAATTTTACTTTTTGGCTTTTGCTACATACTGTATACAATCAACTTATAAAACTGGGATAGTTGTCTAATAAAAGAGTACACAATGAAAAGAAAGCTCACACTGTTTAACTATATAAGGTTATAAAGAGAAATCATTGACATGAGCAAGATTACATCGATTATTTGTTCAGAATGTCTGTTTCAATTAATTTCCTATTATCCATTCACATACCAGTTAGCTCTACCTTTATTAAGCCTTAGAAGGCAGAAACAGCAGCAAAAGTGTGAAACAGTGATGTGAAAAGGTGTGTGAAGGCTGCAACCTTCATGCAGAGAATGAAATGAGTCACTGACTCACAGGAGAGAGGAGAGATGGTTTGATGTCAGAAAAACAAGCTCAACAAGTGCCAACAAGCAAAGAAATACCCCACAGATTTGCAACCACAGTGGTCACGGAGGCAGTGACTGGCTGGAATTACAAACTATGTCACCAGACATGGAGCCACCTGGAGAATCTTCCAACTGCTCAGCCTCACCCAACCTCTTCCTCCTGCAGTCTGGGAAACACGGCAATGGCCAGGAGCTTCAACAAAACTCAGGCGCTTTAATTTTCTTGATAGTATTTGGAATATCAACAAACTAAAGCAGTCAGTGACCAAGGGCATGAGACTGTAATTGCAGGATGTGGACCGCAAAGATAAGGAAAGTCTTCAGATTGTAGAACGACATAATGCTTTATTTAAAACACACAATGGGGAGGTAATATTGTACTTTTATGGGATCCTTGTGAATGCACAGCTGGAGTGAAGGCAGAACAAAGAGAGGACCTCCGGTGTGTCTTTGTACTGTGATGTCTGTGTGAAAGTGGCTGCCGTCCATTATTCTTTTCCTGCAACATAAGCATCTGTTTCTGCAATTAAATACTACAAATACTTCCTCCACTTTCTTTTTACAAAAACACTAGAGACAAAGACAAATTTCAGTTCTTGTAAGTGGCCAGATAAGCTGGGCGAATGGTCGATAACTATTGGTGATAATCTGTTCTTTTTTATTTACTAGTTGCAAAGCCAAACTGTGCCTCTGAAAACTGGACTTAATAATAAATAATAATATATGTTGTAGTTGATGTAAAAATATAACATTTAGTGTTGTGAGGTGAGAGATGACATTGTGTCTCTGAGCGTAAAAGTCACGAGAAATCCATCTGAAAGCTCCACCTCCATCTCTTGCTTCTGTTTAAATCCATGAAGGTCATGCTTCTTCCTTTGAGGCCCCGAAAACTAACCCTTAAATCATGTGCTGCAGCACGGACAAAAGAGCTGACCCACAACACCAGAATGACTGTTTAGTTTGGTGTGAACAACCTGAACATTTACACCGTATAGAGATGTATGCGATAAACCAAATAATATCTCTAATTAGAGGATGCAGATGGAATGAGCCCTTCCTTCCTGGTGAATATAAACGTTAGTTTGAAACAGATTGTACAGGAGATGTGGCATAATAGATGAGTAAATCTGAGGGCGAAATGCAAAGGGAGGTAAAGACTAACATAACACATGGGCATCTCCCATGAAGCCAAATAGGTGTGTTAACAAGTTCACAAATATCAAGAATTTTGTTACATCACCGTGGTAACTTAGGATATACCAGTTTTGAATGAAACTGTGTTTCTTACACCTGTTGGTCCGATACAGTTGTTCGCTTGGGCCCAAAATTTGTTACAATGTTGCAGTTCTCAATTAGTTCGGTTCACATTCACACCAGTGTTTTTGCGAACGAACCGACCACTGTCGATGCCACTCATGTGGCGGCGATGTTCACAAAATACCGTGTTTTTGGGTGACGTAGATGAAAGCTGATTGGCGCAGCACGTGAAGAGGGAAAAATCCCGGAAAAAAAACAAGACCAAAACATTATGCCTTTTGTTTATTTCTTAATGATGAACTGTGCTCTGCTGCTGGTGTTTGCAGCTGTATATTATGATCATTGCTTTGTGCAGCACAAATACTGCTGATGCTCTATTAGGAAACTCGCATTCGGCACGAGAACACTCTGCGGTTGTTTTTGGAGCGGAGAAGACGTGTTGTAGAACACCATCACCA
>JBAMYA010042020.1:0-14933 GCA_037176975.1 Arrhamphus sclerolepis | reverse complement strand
GTGCTGGATCTTGC
This sequence comes from Arrhamphus sclerolepis, assembly GCA_037176975.1. Taxonomy (NCBI): domain Eukaryota; kingdom Metazoa; phylum Chordata; class Actinopteri; order Beloniformes; family Hemiramphidae; genus Arrhamphus; species Arrhamphus sclerolepis. Next base: position 14,919 of record JBAMYA010042020.1, on the reverse strand, counting down.
TTCTGACTCTGAGAGGCTACAAGACAAAGTTTCCCAGTTATGTGGCATCGCATCATACTATTATTTAAATTTCTAACATTACGTTATATGCCACAACGCCACACAATACATTGACTTGATGATTAACTAACTTGAATCATGTTTTGCAGGAAAAGTTCAACATCTGGCCTTAATTACCCGTCTCATTGACGTCATGTAACATAACAAACCGCGAGCTCGTTTTACTGAAAAAAGTTGCCAGTTTTAGCTGCATCTGTTTCCACAGCTTTTCTGTGCCGACCTTTATCTTTCTACTTTCCATCTTGCAAACACCACTGACCGACTGCGCTGACGTGTTACGTCACAGTGTGTCTGCAAAAACAACAACAAAAAACAATATATATATATATTTATATATATAGAGAGAGAGATATTTTATAGTCTTTATCCTTTTAAATTTGTGTTTTTTATCTATATTTCATTATTTTATCTGCAGTGTATGTTACCTGATCAGTGCTCTGATCACTGGTTGCTGTTTTTAAAGTGTTTTAGAAATAAAGATGGCTTGGCTTAGCTAACCAGCCCTAACTAACTCTTACTAACCTTAACCAAACTATAACTAACCCCGACCAGCCCTAACTAACTCCGACTAGTCCTAAACTGCTGGGTTGCCAGGTTTGACATTAGGAAACATTAAATCTAACTGAACAACATAAACTCAGCTGGTTTCTCATCTTTATTCAGGTTTAGACAGGTTAGTCTGACTTTGAGCTTTTAGAACTTTTAGAGGTTTTACAGGTTTTAGCTCCAGTTTTCTCACCAGCTCCCCCCAGCTGGAGTGTTTTCAGTTGGGTTACTGAAACAGGAAGTGGTTAGCTGGTGTGTCTCATGTTTCTGGTCTAGATCCAGATTTTGTTCCACCACTTTGTTGGTGAGACATTCGGTTGCCTATGAAATATGAAATGGTGTCAGATGTTCTTTATCTTCTACAAAACAAACATTCCTGTATAAACAACAATTGTTCGTCAAATCTGAACCCAGAAACGTCCCTCACTGTTGCCAGGACAATGTCCCTGTCTTCGTGGACAGAGATCAGGTCCTTGTTCTGGTGGGTCCACCTGCAGTCAGAAAACCAGGACCAGGTTTTCAGTCTCTCTTCATGAACTGGTTGTTCAGAGGAAACCAGGGGCCTATTTCAAAAAGGAAGTTCAACAAACTCCAAATCAAAAAACTAACTCGATGTCAACAAACTCTGAGATCAGTTTTTGGTTGCAGAACAGCTGTTCTGAGTTGGTTTAATCAACTCTTAGTATATTGATTCCGAGTTACCATGACTATAAAAAGCCTCACAAGTCGGAGCAGGATACTAATTTCAAACAATTAATGATAACTAAATCATGTTGATTATCCAGTGACTTTGTGGTGAAGAAAATAAAGTATGTATTGACTATGTGCATCTTTACAAAAACAGTGGTCGACACTTTTCTCTCAGTTCTGTTTTATTCACTTTCTAATAACATAATAATAATATAGTATGTAATATAATAGTATGTTCAGTATCCCATTATTATTAGGAAAACTAAATTAAACTAATTAAGATTACACCGTCATTTGTCCTCTTATGCTCCAATTCTAGCTTCTTAATCTGATCTTCTAAATTTTGTAGTTGTCCTTCATGGTCCTTTTTTTTTTTTTGATTTTTTTATAAGAAATCGCTATAATTTTGCATCTCAAGTCTGTCTTTGCAGTATCCCATAGTGCAGAAGTAGATATTATTTCATTATCATTCAAATTTCTATTTTTTATTTTTTTTTATCTCGTCTTGTATGTATTGAACCACCTCAGGGTTATTTAAGAGCAATACATTTAGTCTCCATATTTTAAAAGGTTTCTCCTAATCTAGTCTTAAGGACATTACAACCAGTTCATGGTCTGGAAGTGTTTGGGGCCCAATGCAGCAGTCCACCACTCAATGTGCATCATGTTTAGGGATGCAGAAAAAGTCTAGTCTTGAATGGCATTTATGAACTTTAGAATAATGAGTGTAATCCTTTCACTAGGATTTTTCAGATGTCAACAATGCCAAATTCCCCCAAAAAGCCACATACTGCTTTTGATTTTGCTGTTTGACACTTTTGTTCAAACAGGAATTTTTCAATATAGCGATTTACCACGCAATTGAAACCCCCACCCAGTATAATTATCCTTTTTGAATTTACTGCCAAGATATGGGCCACATCCTTAAAGAAAACTGGATCTTCTTCATTGGGTACATAAATATTCATTATTGTAACACATCTCTACAATAGAACCTATGATCATAACCCATCAGCCCTTTTTATCTTCAAAAACGTTTTCTGGAAGTTTAAGGATTTGTGACAGAGTACAGCTACTCCTCTCTTTTTGTAATTCACATAGGATGCACTGTAAATAGTAACCCTGGGGAGTAACCCTACCAAACAGTTTAACTTCTTTAATTGTAGAAATGTCTTTTTCCTCTTTATGGGGTGATTTAAGCCATTTATAACTAACAATTTTCAAGATTGTCATATTGCATTAGAACCAAATTATTTTCACCTTTTTGTGGATATACATTTGTCTGTAGCATACATTTAAACAGGTTTGCAGAGCAACACTGAACAAAAGATTTCTGAACAAACGAACAATAGTATTAATGAGCTTCCAATAATACAGTGAGTTGACACTTCTTCATTGTCCCTTGCCCTATCAGGAATTAATATATATTATTTACTCATATATATGCAACTAAATCAGCCTTCACATTGTTGTAACTTAATTAGTATTTACTCTGCTGAAATAACAACAAATTGATCAAAATTAGGGGAAACCATTAAGTCCTGTCTTCACTCACGACCCAACTTTACTAATTGTCCACGCAGTCCATGATGTTTCTAATTTCTAGAGTCAAAGCGAGTCCCGTCTTCCTCTGGTTGCCCTGAATCAACTAGCCTTCCTGAAGTAGCTCCCTCCCCAGCACATCCCATTCGACCACATCCACTGGCACGCCAAGCTTCTCCAACGTTGTCCAGGTTTCCCATAGCAATGGAAAGGTTTTACTTCCCGTAACCAGGAAAACCTTCAGTTGAGCCAGGTATGGAGCTTGTATGGAGCTTGGGCTTTGTCTCTTGGGCTGAAGAAGCTCTCTCAGCTTCTTAAATCACTTCACACACCTGCTTTCTCCTCTACAGGACATCAGGAGAACAGTCCTAGTCAAAATAGACTTTCTTTCCTTGAAATTCAGGCTCCTTTTGCTTCCATGCTTGTAGAAGCATCACTTGTTTTACGCTAAAGTCTAAATCTTACTGTTATTGATGTCAGTGGCACCATCAGCTTTGGTGTAGTGGTTTTATGGGCTCTTTCCAGCTGTTCATTCATGTCATGGCGTAGCTTTAGAAACTTTTTCAAAAAGTCAGTAATAAAGGGTACCATCTCTCTGCCTTTGGCGTCCTCAGGGATCCCATACATTCTAATATTGTTTCTGCGAAGCTGGTTTTTCCAGGTCATCTTGTTTTGCTGCTACCTTGGCATCTCTACTCAACAGGTAAGCTAGCACTCTTTCTTTTTTAATGCCTCTGTCTTTGGTGTCACTCATTCTGGTTTCAGTGTTTGTCATTCTGTTCTCCAGTTTGTTGATTCAATTTTTAATCCCTTCAATTGCGTTTTTCATTCGTGTCTGAGACATTTGGATATTTTTTTGTGCTTCTCCAGATTCTTGTCGGAACTTTCTTAGGTCAGCTGGCAACAAAGTCCCCCCAGTATCAATCTGGGAATCCAAGACAAACCAGCATTTACCCATTAGCTGCTTCTGGGCACTTTTCACTTCATCACTTTTTGCAGTTCTGGAGTCCTTCCTGCTTTGTTTTTGACACAAGGTCATGTTGTTTTGTCTCTTGCCATAAAACTTAGCGTCTATTTGCAGAGTTTTCAGCTCTCAGAAGGCCAGTGAATCTCAAATCTCAAAGTTTGTGGAATATTTACTTTTTGTTGTAAAATAATGAACTTTACACAGTTGTGACTTCAGGACAAAAATATTCTCAACTAGTGTAGAGGACAGGAGGATAGGTGCGGTGGAGATGTGTGGAGTACAGGAGGACAGGTGTCTCACCTGTGACTGCAGGGAGTTCATCATGTGCTTCATTTCCTCATTGCTGGTGTCCAGAGGAATCTCTTGTTTGAAGACTTCCTCCAGAGCTCCCTCTACCTGTAAATCCACCAATCAGAGGTCAGCAGGTAGAAAAAAATTAAAGATGAACTTTTACATAAAGTCATAATTATCACCTTTATTTATAAAGCATTTTAGAACAACCACAGCTGACACAAAGTGCTGTGCATTGGAACTAAATAATAAAATTACATAGGATATAAATAAATAAAAATAAAAGACAAAGTAAAATAGTCAATTAAATAACTAAATTAAAAACAGGGGGAAACTAAGTCTTACTGAAGTCAAATGCCAAAGAGTAAAAATGGGTTTTTAGACGGGCCTTAAAAGTGGACAGTGAAAGGGCATCTCTAATGTGCACAGGCAAAATATTCCACAATTTAGGAGCCACGATAGAAAAGGCCCTGTCCCCTCTGAGCTTCTTCCTGGATCTCGGTACTTCCAGAAGCAGCTGGTCAGCTGACCTGAGAGACCGACAGGGTGAGTGGAGATGAAGAAGCTCATAGAGGTAAGGTGGGACAAGACTATGAAAGCATTTAAAAACAAACATAAGAATTTAAAAATGAACTCTAAAAGACACAGGCAGCCAGTGCAGTGAGGCCAGCACAGAAGTTGCTCTCTTTTACGAGTTACTGTTAACAATCGTGCAGCTGCATTGTGAACCAGCTGTAGCCGTGAGAGCAACGACTGACTGCCCCCCACATAGAGTTACAGTAGTCCAGACAAGATAAGATAAAGGCATGAATCAATGTTTCAAGGTGCTGCCTAGAAAGAGAAGATTTCACTCTTGCCAGTTGCCTTAAATTATAAAAACTGGACCTCACCACTGCTCTGATTTGGCCGTCCAATTTAAAATCCCTGTCCAGCATAAAACCAAGGTCAGTAATAACAGGTTTAAAATAAACTTCCAGGGGTCTCAAATCAACAGAGGAGGACTCACAGGGCCCACTAGGTCCAAACACCAACACCTCAGTTTTCCTTTCATTAAAATTTAAAAAGTTTAGCGCCAACCACACTTTAATGTCATCTAGAGATATCAAAAGAGGTTTTATGGAGTCACCGTACTTCTTCTTTAATGGCAAATAAATTTGGCAGTCATCGGCTAACAATGGAAAGAGATCCCATACCCTCTAAGGATGGAACCCAGAGGCAATAAGTATAATAAAAACAGTAGTGGCCCTAAAACTGAGCCCTGTGAGACACCGCATGTCAGAGAAGAACCGAGAAGGATGACAGAGAAGGTTCTATTTGCCAAATAAGACCTAAAGCAGTTAAGTGCAGTGCCACCAATACCCACTACATCATTTAATCGAGAAATTAGAATATTGTGGTCTACTGTGTCAAAGGCAGCAGTTAGGTCTAGCAAGACCAGAACAACGTGGTGCCAGCAGGATGTCATTAAAAACCCTTAATAATGCAGATTCTGTGCTATGAAGTGTTCTAAAACCTGACTGAAAAACCTCAAGGATACCATTATCACCTAAAAAATATTTCAGTTGACTAAAAACAATTTTATCTCAAACCTTGGAAAGTAAAGGAAGCTTGGAAATAGGCCTATAATTAGCTAAAACTGTGTAATCAAGGCAAGTTTTCTTCAGAAGTGGCTGAACTACTGCATGTTTGAAATTTGCAGGAACCACACCTGAGGACAGACTGCTGTTAATAATGTCAAGGACAAACTGCCCTATGCTCGTATTATGTAAAACAAAATATCATTAAAACAATATAATCTTACAGCTCTGCAAGATTGCAGATTTTTTTAGACTTCACTTTATTTCTGAAAATCCATCAATGGGTTTTCTAAGTTAGGGTTAGTCTGTTCTAAGTTAGGGTTAGTTAGAGGTATTTAGAGGTACTTAAAGTTAGTCTGTTCTAAATTAGGTTTAGGTTCCTCGTGAAGAAGTTCGTGAACCTGAGAGTGAATAATTTTTTGTAGTCAACGTTTAGCATTTATGCAGTCATCGTATTTACATAGTCAACGTTTCTTCATAGCATTTATGTAGTCAATGTTTTTATGTAGTCAACATTTTTATGTTGTATTTATGTTGTCAACGTTTTTACGCAGTATTTACATAGTTGTATTTACGGAGTCAACGTTTTTTATGTAGTCGACGTATTTTCATAGTCAACGTTTTTACATAGTCAAATTATTTACGTAGGTGACATATTTACATATTCAATGTATTTACGCAGTATTTACGTAGTCAGCGTATTTACATTGTGAATGTTTTCAAATAATATTTACGTTGTCATTGTTTTTATGTAGTTGATGTTTTTATGTAATATTTACATAGTTGATGTTGATATGTATTCGACATATTTACATAGATGTTATGTAGTCGACATATTTATGTAGTCAACATTTTCACATAGTCCACGTATTTACGTAGTTGAAGCTTTCACGTAGTACACATATTTATGTAGTCGACATTTTTATGTAGTTGTCACATAGTTGACGTATTTACGTAGTTGAAGTTTTTATGTAGTATTTTCATAGTTTACATGTTTATGTAGTCAACATTTTTACACTGTATTTACGTAGTTGAAGTATTTACATAGTCAATGTTTTTACATAGTATTTACATAGTCAACATGTTTCCATAGTCAGCGTTTTGCCATAGTCAACGTTTTTATCTAGTCAAAGTATTTACGTAGTTGACATACTTACATAGTTGATGTATTTACATATGTCACGTTTTTAACCTAGTATTTATGTAGTCAACGTTTTTACGTAGTCAACATTTTTATGTAGAATTTACGTAGTCAATGTTTTTACATAGTATTTACGTTGTTGACAAATTTATGCAGTCGATGTTTTTCCGTAGTTAACGTTTGTACATACTGTTTACGTAGAAGACGGTTTAATGTAGTATTTACATAGTCGACATATTTACGCAATTTTTTTACGTAGTTAACATTTGTACCTAGTATTTCCATAGTCAACGTTTTTATGTAGTATTTAAGTAGTCAAAGTTTTTACATATTCATATAGTATTTATGTAGATGACATTTTAATGTAGTCAACTTTTTTCGTTGTCGACGTTTTTATAAAGTCAACATTTTCATGTAGTCAATGTATTCATGTAGTTGACGTTTTCACATAGTCGACATATTTATGGAGTTGACATAGTCATGTAGTCGACGTTCAACGTATTCACGTAGTCAACATATGCAGTTGTCATTTTTACATATATGTATTTACCATAACTGAAACTTTGTCGTTAAATCTGATTTTTGTTGTAAAAACCTTTTCAATCAAACATTGTTTTCATGGCAAATGTAACAAGGTAGTTAATGAGGTCAAAGAGGGCGGAGCCTGAGCTCCACCTGTGCAGGTGTCTGTCGCAGTTACCTGAGGACGGACAGATGCTATCTGGACTCCACTTCTGAACATCATCAGACCTCCAACCACCATGCAGACCAGGAACTGGAGAGAGACCAGAGACATGAGACCCTCCTGACTTGGACCAGAACCAGAGACTTAATCACCCTCCAGACCAGGACCAGAGACCTAATCAGAACCTCCGCACCTGGACCAGAGACCTGATTAGACCCTTCAGATCTGGACTCACCACGATCAGGACTGCTTTGTTCTCCTTAAAGGCTCCGTAGAATCCCAGGATGGAGAGGACCAGAAGGAGGGAGCCAATGATGTATAAGACCACCAGACCCAGACTCTGGGACTCCATCTGCTGGGACAAGAGCGAAGCAGGTGAGGAACTGCTAACAGGCTACCGTTAGCATGTAGCAGTTTAGCTTTGAACAAATAACAGGCTAGCGTGAGTGTGTGTGTATGTGTTATTGTGTAAGCGAGTGTGTTAGTGACTGTGTTTGTATGTGCGCCCTCACGTGCGCCTCTCTGCAGGTTGGTGAAGGTGTGTGACATCATAGTGAGAACAATGACGACGCCTCCAATGATCTGGAACAAAACAGTTAATATTATTGATTAATGAGGAAACAGAGATTTATTATTAATTAAAGGTGAAATAGAATGGCTGAACAAGGTATTTATCCTTGTTCTGTGATGTGATATATAGACTACAAAATGTTGGTTCTGTCTGTAATGCCTCAAAAGTTTCCTAAAAACTCTCTCAGAGAGCTACGTTAGATGGGGGACTTTAAACGTGTAGTTTTGCACCTATTTGGCGTCTTTTTAGGCTTAACTGGCAACCTCAATAGGAAACGCAAGCACTGATTGGCTGTCTTTGCTGCAACTCAAAAGAGACTTTGCTGGCTTCAGAAGATGGACAGAGCAACCTTCTACAGCTATGGCCAACAATCGGGACCACAAAGATCCATCATGACCCAAGCTCATGTACGTTCTGTCCAAACCTGACCCGGCCCGAGATAAATTTATGACATAACTTAAATTATGGAAATTCTAACATTTGTGTTAATTTTATCTGTTTTTTTTTTTTTAATTTTTAAAATCAGCATTCATTATTATTAATACTACTTTAAAAAGACTCAATAATAAATAAATATGAAAAAAAAGAAGAAAAAATGCTTTTTATTTCTCTGTGTAACTGACATTGTTTAATTGTCTTATATATCATTTCTAAATGTGTATTATAGTTTTAAAAATAACAACTCCAAAAAGAAACTTGATTTAGTGAAATTAAAAATAAAATTAAGCTGTAAAACATTTCTGGATCAGTTTGATCAGATTATTGACGACCTGAGCAGCCGCTGTTATCGTAACTCTGATGCTTTACTGGAAATGTTAACCAGGTAAACCAGTTCAACCGGTTTAAACAGAGATGTTGACGGGGTCACCTGAGTTCAGACTAAAATCATCCAGAGGAATTAAAAGCTCAGATTAATTCATTCATCAGCTAAAGTTTTAACAATAATGAAGCTGCATAAATTAAACTTTAAAATCAGAAGTAAACAAATAAAAAGTCTTCAGGTGCTCTGACCTCCTCTGACATGCAGGGGACATCAGCCTCAATTACCAAAATGAAATAAAATTAAAAAGACGTTCATGACATTTTAACTTCAGAGGTGAAATTATAGCTGAACCTTAATTCCTTCATGAAGTCACCAATTTGTTTTAAGATAAAAATGTATCTTATTTCCTTTTTAAAACTTTTTTTTTATTCAGAGATTAATCAATTTGTTAAAGAAAACACACAAATTTCTTCATTTAAAAGAAAATTCAAGTTTGTAATTTTATAAGATTTTTTAACTACTGCAAATTTGATATTTAAACTTGAACTTAAATTTGAAATACTAGGTTTTAAAAAGTATTTTCTGATAAACTTGAGGTTGTTTTTCAGTAAAATAAATTCTGAGCTTCATTTTATTAGTGAGTTCATAAAATAATGTGAATTTAAGTTCAGAATTTCAGATTTCTTTTTAAATGGGTTCATATTCAATTTAAAAAAAGGAAAATACTTAAATGATGTGTGGAATATTAAACTTAACAGTTTAAAGTGAAATAAAAGTCAAACATTAAAGCTGTTTATTTTAAATGTTTTCAGCCTCACCGCCAGCAGGACATTGAAGACAGTGAAAATCCTCTTCAGACACGCGTTGATGAGAGACATCTTTACTGATACAAACGTCAAACCTAAACCTGAATATCTACAGTTGAGAGTGGCACAGCTGGAATGGTGGTTTGATTTTAGTATTAGGAAGAGGTGGAGTGTGCGGCCCCTTTATGGCAAGCCACTAGCGCCATTAAATGCCAATCTGGGACATTTAAATCAAAATATTTAATCTGTAAACTTGTTTCAGAGAAAGCCAGAACCTGCAGACAGTTAGCGTCAAAATAATCTTTCTGAAGTCAAAGTTTTAGTTTGGTCTCTGGGATCAAATTTATGCATTAAAGTAGATTTTATTCTAGAACTGTGTTGTGGTGATAGATAAATGGATGTTGTGAGCATTACTAAAGTTTCTCAGTTACCTGAGTTTCTGAGTTCCCCTAGTTAGGATCAAGGTTACCAAGTATCTCAGGTTACCTGTGTTTCTGAACGTTACCTGAGTTTCTGAGGTCATCTGAATTACCTGAGTTTTTGAAGATTACCATAGTTTGAGGTCACCTGAGTTTCTGAGTTACCCAAGTTCCTGAATGTTACCTGAGCTCCTAGTTATCTTAGGTTCTGAATTTACTGAGTTACCTGAGTTTTTGAACGTTACCATAGTTTCTAAGGTTACCTTAGTTTATGAGCATTGAATGAGTTTCTGAGCTTACCTGAGTTTCTGAGTTACATGAATTCCTGAATGTTACCTGAGTTTTTGAGGCTACCTGAGTTACTGACGTTACCTGAGTTACCTGAGTTTTTGAGGTTACCTGAGTATCTGAACATTACCTGAGTTTCTGAGTTACTGAACGTTACTTGAGTTTCTGAACGTTACCTGACTTTGAGGTTACCTAAGTTTCTGAACCTTACCCGAGTGTCTCGGTTACCTTATTTTCTGAGTAACTTGGGTTTCTGAGGTTACCCGAGTTTCTGAGGGTACCTGAGTTTCTGAACGTTACCTGAGTTTCTGAGCTACTGAATGCTACCTGAGTTTCCGAATGTTACCTGAGTTACCTGAAGAGACTGAAAAAGTGCTAGAAAAGGAAGCCAGTTAACCTTCATTGAATATATGATCTTTTCTAACCGGATCCTGTGTGCCTTACCACACCATAAGAAGTCAGAGATAGTTTGATCAATTGTTTAAAAAAAAAAAAAAAACTCTCTGGCAGAAAAAGTGGGAGATGATTAAACAGAAATAGGAATTTGGGCAAACTATGCATTTTAACTGCGTTGATTCTACCAATTTACGAGAGAGGTAAACGTTTCTATTTTTGGAGATCCAATTTAATTTTAGACATTAAGGGCAAGAAATTAGCAAGAAATTTAACATTCTGGTCACACTGATCCATAGTTACTTAAAGTCAGAGGGCACAACTTAAAAGGGATAACAGACTGTGTGACCTGTAATGCTGAGTAATTGACAGGATACCATTCGCTTTTAGAAGTATTCACTTTATAGTCCAAAAATGATCCGAACTCCTTAAAAGTTGACGGTATGGAAAGAGCAGAATCTGAGATTTTGTACACTACTATAAATCCCCGTGGGGAAATTCATTCTCTGCATTTAACCCATCTGGGCTGTTAGGCTGCCCCGGTGCAGCACCCAGGGAGCAGGTGGGGTGCCCCTGAGCAGGTGTCTTGCTCAGGGGCACCTCATCCATGGATGTGGAGAAGCACTTATTCTGGCACTCCCCAAACCCACATCATTGGTACTGGCAAGGGATTGAATTGACGACCCTCCAGTTGCCAGTCCACATCTCCAGCCGGTTCGCCACGGAACTGATGCTAACGTAAAACAATAAATCATCAGCATAAAGGGATAACTTAAATTCTGTGCCTAGTCATGAAGTAAGGTTCATCAAAATTAGAGATGTATATGTTAAATAATAAAATGGGAGCATGGAATCGTAAACTAGCAACAATTAAATATCTTCCATTTTTGTCTGAAATAATCTTAGAAGCTGAAAACTGAATTGACTCACTGATTAAAGTAGCAACTCCTCTGGCTTTGGAGTTGAAATTTGAATGAAACACCTCAAGGGGATTTTAGTCTGACCTGATCTTTGTTGCACATGTGGGTTTTCTGCAAAAATACTGGGTCAGCTTTATGAAATTTTAAATGAGCAAATATCTTCGATGTCTTAATTGGACTCCCCATGTCTTTAATATTCCATTTCAGAAATCTCACAAAAGACCCAGTATATAGGATATCAGCATTACTAGAGTCAGTGGCCATATGTTTGGTTTTGTAGAAAGAGTGAGGTGGACTGAATGTGGACCCCCAAAAAAGGAAAGAAAGAAAGGAAAAGAAAAAAACAAAAACCGTACACAAACACACAAAAATGAACACCCCCATGCACTTACAAATAACCCACCCCCAAACAATGGAGAACCCACTGCTAACTCCACAAGGAGTCAGTTCCCTAAAACATGTGCTTACGGTTTTTAGCCACGTGGTAACTGTCAGGTTTCAGTTTGAGCTCCTGCAAACTTAGCAACATTTCACAGCCAGGCACTACTAACCTAGCAGAAGTTAAATTGGGAAGGACATTATACAGGAAAATAAATAAATAAAAAATTAAAGCTGCAAGCAGCATTGACCGGCCCAAGCACCCATTGCCACCGCCACCAGGTGGCACCACCATCCCATGCCAATGAGGGTGTGGACACATTGTTCTCCCTGGTGTCGCCCCCCTCCCCCCTCCCCAAAATAATATGGGTGTGAAGGGGTTAAATGGTCAAGCCTGCAACCATCTCTCAAACAAAGGATATGTCCAAATTCTACAAGAAGTAACCACAGAAAAAGGTACTCTTATTTACCATGTCTAAGTGAAAACAACTAATTATAATGCAGAAGCAATAGTTGTACCAACTTATTTCAGTGACCATGAGGGGATCCTATGTTCTGTTTCATGTAAACGTTGTCAGGACTAGTCAGGCTTGCAGCTGAAATTACTTTCCTCCGTAGGGTGGCTAGATTCTCCCTTCAAGATGAGGTGAGAAGTTCAGTCATCCAGGAGGGACACAGTGTTGGGCCGTTGCTCCTCCACATCGAGAGGAGCCAGTTGAGGTGGTATAGGCATCTAGTGAGGATGTCCCCTGGACGCCTCCCTGGAGAGGTGTTCTGGGTATGTCTGACTGGAAGGTGGCCTGGGGCAGACCCAGGACCCAGGCTGGAGAGATTATGTATCTCAGCTGGCCTGGGAACGCCTCGATATTCCCCTGGAAGAGCTGGAGGAGGTGGCTGGAGATCAGGGCGTCTGGGCGTTCCTGCTCAAGCTGCTGCCCCCGTGACCCAACACCAGATAAGTGGGAGCTGCTGGATGAATGGATAAGAGATTTTGGCTGTTTAAACAGGAGCCAAGATAAAGGCTGCACAACAACAAGTATCATGTCCTATATTGCACCTTCAATTGTTTTTATGTAATTGAGTTGAATGAGTCTTGAACTGAATGTTTTTTTAATGGGCAAAAAAAATTCTTGGAGACAAATATATAAATGGAGAGTTAAATTTTTCTTATCTTTTCTAATCTTTATATGTTGAAATGGCAATAATATGATTTTTACTATTCATTATCATCATCATTATTATTTTTCTGGTGTTACAACTATTTCAAATTTGAGGCTGTTAACATACTGGAAATTACCAGTTGTCACTGAAAATTTGTCTTCCTAGTAAAATTTTTGTTTGTCAATAAATCAGTGAATGGCCGAAGCAAAATGCCTCAGCAGGGCCCCCAAGAGTGAGATGTGGGACTGCGTATAACCTACATGCACAAAGTTTGGTACACACATTCCTGTCTTTAATATGAGAAAAAAAGATTCTTTGATCCTACTCTAAAGAAAGTCCACCATTTTGTGCCAGCCTTCAAAAAATGGCACACTTGCTCATTTTGCATACATTGGAATGCACCATCCTGCTTCTAGAGAAATTGTCTGATGTGCCTTGAAATTTGCAAAATAATAAATTTGGGGGTGCATCACAGCTATTGATCATTGACTATGAAGAAAATTTGACATGTCTGCCTGTATTCCTGGTCTTGACAGATCAATTGTTCAATATTCAGTTGTCTCACCCCCTGCTGGAAAAATGGACATTTTGACACCCAGAAAGTTCCCGAATTATGCTTGTTCTATACAATGGATTCTGAAGTACTCGCCCAAGAGGATTTGTCACCTGAGTTTCATTTTGTAAGGTCACTCTAAACACATCAACAACAAAAACTCAAAAGTTTTTCCATTAGTCTCAAGGTATGGGCGTGGTGACCAACAGAAAATTGAAAGATTTTGACAGCTTATCATTTCGACAAAAATGTCTCAAAATCAGTGAAATCTTTTGGAATATAGATCAAAAATTTCCATGTATCTTTGCAGTCCAGCCCTAAAAACATCTCCAATGTAACATATACTGACAGATATAGCACCACCTTCTTGCAGAAGGAAATGTCTTTTTTTTAGGACAATATAACCCTTTTTTTCACTTGGTGGAGAAGATCCACATCAAACTTTGCCGGGCAGTTGAAAACCCATAGATGACTATATCAAAGTGAAAACTGTAACCCTGTCATTAATGTAGTCGCCATAACAGTGTGGCGAAGTTTAATGTCACTATGAGAGAATAATTTGCCATTAAATCAACACCCCACAATAACCCCAGAAATTTAACTATTTAATAAGGCTTTTGCCCTGAACATGTGGATATAACAATATTGGCTGAACTCTATAGCGCCAACTGCTGGTTTGTTAAACATTTTTAATCACATTATGTGGTCTATTTCCTGATTCTTTCATCCAATCAAAAGGACATTTGCACATATTATTGTCATAAGTATCCTTTATGGACCGCGTCATGTTTCATTGTCATTTGAACTATTGAACAGGAAGTGTCCAATCATGCCAGCTACACATGAAAAAAGAAATCAAAGTAATATTATAGGATCACATTCACTGCAACATATGGTCTATGGAGATGTCCATCACTGTATTTTTCAAAGTGTGAAATCATAACCAAAAATGTCATAAATTTGTCAGACTTTGCCTAATGCACTTCAAAGTTGGTAAAAATAGGTTTGAAGAGATGTTTTCTACCCTTGTGTCAATACATCCTTGACATTTCATTGATACAGGCCCAACACATGTGCGCGTGTGTATACATACATACATACATGTGTATATATATATATATATATATATATATATATATATATATATATACAACCACACCAAAAACAA
>JBAMYA010042019.1:0-14933 GCA_037176975.1 Arrhamphus sclerolepis | reverse complement strand
GTATGTGTATCTATATCTATATATATATATATATATATATATATATATGTGTATGCATGCTGGTGAGGACCTCATCCGTATGACTGTGGCCAGTAGGATCTCAGGTGTTCTTCTTAGGTACGTTTGTAACTTTCTGATCATTTAAGTCTTACCTTTGGGGTAAATTATGTTATATAGATAATGCCAGAGTGAAAAAGTAATACATTATTGTTTAGTTGAATATCTCTGATACCCGCTACGATCAGATGATGTTTGTGTGTTTACACTAAAAAGCACATGATGAAAAGAAGGGGTACAAATGCTTTAAGGGGCTGCAAGAGATAAAATAGCTTGGCTATTATCCTGTGACTTGTTTTCTCAAGATAATTTTGCTTTTGGAACACTCTTGATTATTGTCTCAGTTTAGTATTGTGAATGACAGCAACAAGCCTATTAATGATATTGATTTAGATAAGCTGCAGAATTTAAATAAAGTTCACAGATGACTTTGAAAAATAGATTTAATTTGCTTCATGTTTTTTTTTTTTTTTTCCCCAAATGCCGTCCACACTGATTACTATTAGTTTGCTTTTAGGAGCAAAGAGTAATTGCTGACTTTCTACTTAATATTTTTTCCATTATATTAAGTAAATCTTGAACATTTGCCCTATTTTCTTCAGACAATGACTAATAAATAATTTGACAGCTTTTCCCAGTTACAAGTGTCACAGTGTGCCTGCTGGGATGACACATTTGAGGAGTGACAGTTTGCATAACAGCATCTTTGATGGAATGTTTAAAATTCTACTCACATGAACGCAGTGTTAAAAGAGGAAGTTCAGTGAAGGTTTGTACAGCTTTGTTGCACTTAAAATAGCCAATTGGCATAAGGAGAAAAAATGAATTATATGTGTCAATCCAGAATTGTCAGCTGATGATTATTATTGATGGAAAGCAGTGTTTTGTGTTGTTATTGATGCTACTTGAAGATGAAGCCACTTTACCTCTGTGTGGCCATCCTGGACTGTTTTTTTTCTGGCTGTGAATCAGTGATATTAGTTCTATTTTTGGTTTACATGTCAGTTAGTCAGCTGCTTTTCAGCGAAATCTTTGATTGTTCTGCTGAAGCAAAATTTTATTTTGTCTCTTCACCCCATGGGATATTAAGATGAGCAAGTCATCTTCTACAGCTTCTGGTTGAATTTGCCTCTGGTTGCTTTTATAATGAAATTCCAAATACATTTCATTCATATTCTTAGAGATTTCTCAGAGGATTTTGTGTATTTCTTGTCCACACACTTTCCCCATGTTAAGTGTAAAGAATTAAAAAAGGAATTATGAATTTCATGGCAGCAACACATCTTAAAAAAAGTTTACCACTGTGTTGCATCCCCTCTTCCTTTAACAACTGTCCATATACGTCTGGGAACTGTGGAGACCAATTACTGGAGTTTTGGTGAAGACTATTTGATATAGGATATAGGATTCAAGCAAGCAGCAACCATCACCCAAAGCTCATACAGGAAGTACATTTTGTTGCAGTCCCTCTATTGACCATAAGGTGCTGGCTTCAAAATAGGGCAAATCCACATGGACCGCCATTTTAAAAGAACCAATTTTGCAGCCGAATTAAGTGCACAGCCTTGTTGATTTTGGTCTTTATAATTAGATTTTACATCCATCACAACCGAATTTTGTTGTACCACATCAGATAAGTTTATGTTAAGAAATAAAGCTGACCAATCGGATGTGTGGACATCATTTGACAGCTTTGCCCCGCCTCTTTGCAACATGGTGCTGCGCACTTTGAGGATAAATGAGCTTTAGAGGCTCTCTGTACAAATCTATGGGTCATGTGACTGGATAGTTCATTCATAGTTTTTTATAATCAATGCATTCAAGCTCATCAACAACCCTTGATCTTCTTTGTTTTATTCTTCATTCTATGATGCAGCAAATGTGTTCCGCTGGAGGAAGTATTCTGTCCACTTCTACCATAAAGACATGGTTTGTAACGGCTGCGGTATGTAGTTTAGAAAGATGATGGAAAGGAATCTGTCCGGATGGAAGCACATGTCACTCTAAAGCCTTTATATACCTTTTCAGCACTGATGTTTTCTCTCCAGTTGTTGCATAGGCACTAATGTAGCTCCATACCTCTCAGAGATGCAGGTTTTTGAACTGAGCAACGGACAATAAGCTGGGATGGTCCCACTCCTCTTTAGGCCAGAGGACCACAGACGATGTGTATATGGTTTAAGAAAATAAAGAATTTCAAACATTTGGCCACAGGGTAATTTTCTACTTTGCTTAGGTTGATTTTAAAAGAGCATCTGATGAAGATGGTGGCATTTCTGTGGCTTCTTCGTCACAGCTTTAACCAAATGCATTTGTGGATAGTTAGTTGCAGTTCACTGTGTGCAAATATTTCTCCAGATTCTTGGAACCTCTGCCCATATTTACTCCTAAGCAACTCTGCCTCTCTGTAAACACTCTTCTTACTCAGTCATGTCACCAACCCTTTTGCCAATTAACATAATTAAATGGTAAATGGTAAAATGGCTTACACTTATATAGCACTTTTCAACTGTATTACATGAATGATGAATTAGTAGCAATATGTTTCCCCAGGTGTTTCTTTCAACTATTACTTACTTTTCCAGCCTTTTTATTGCCCATATCCCCACATTGCTGTAATCTAAATTCAAAACGAGGTAACATTTTTCATGAAATGTTTAAATGTCTCACTTTCAACATGCAATAAAATTTTTTTATTATGAATAGGGAGAGAAATATGGGTTTGCGAGGTTTTCAGACAATTTATTTACATTCCACACATCATTCCAGCTTTTGGGATCGAGGTTGCACATAAATCTAACCGAGATTCTAGAAATTGCTGGATGTCCATAAAGAATCCGTGTTTCTAGTGTTTTAGAAGGCAGTAGTGCCAATAGATGGTAATTTACATTTCCTTAAAACTGCCTGAACAATTTTTGAATCCCCAAGGAGAATGATATTATTATCGACTCTTACAGCTTATTTCCATCATTTGTTTTGAACTCAATAATTACTCCCTCTGGTGAATGATTCCCTCGCTTATCATCAGCTGACTTATAAGCCGTTTACTGTCGTCTCTCAGGACAAACATACATACTTTCTTTTTCATTTATTTTCCCTCACTCTTGCAAATAAACACTGATTTAAAAAGAGAAGAAAGGTAAGTCTCTGGTTCCTTAGCAACTAATTTAAGACTCACATTGTGTCTGTTTTTAGAAAGGGGAATCTATATGTTTCATTTTATCAAGTTATCCTTTTAAAACAGCATTTGCTTTTCTATAATGGTGACTGCAGACAGTCAAAATAAGAATAATCTATTAATGCTGACTGGGCTTTTATTTCTGGAAGTGATTTGGACTATTTAAAGCACAATAAATTTCCATGATTGCATATAACACAAATGCCAGACAGGGATTGCCTTTGTGGTTGATATATGAAGAGCTCCCTTATGAGTCAGAGGAAACTGCTGCGACTGACTGAGTCTTTCATAGAATTATTGGATGATAGTTGGGCAGTAAAATAAAGGATCCTATTTGATAGCATCTAATATAACT
The DNA here is from genome assembly GCA_037176975.1 of Arrhamphus sclerolepis. NCBI lineage: Eukaryota > Metazoa > Chordata > Actinopteri > Beloniformes > Hemiramphidae > Arrhamphus > Arrhamphus sclerolepis. The sequence goes on along the minus strand of JBAMYA010042019.1, from coordinate 11,343 downwards.
GAAATTTTTGAACAACTTCCAGCCACCAGGAAGGATGGGCTTCATATAAATACAAATGGACTGGCGTAACTTACCTCTGTAGTCTCGATGTCAGTCCTGCTTAAAGATTCATGCTGACATTCATAGAACGTTTAGACTCTATCTTTCTCCATCCCTGGCTGATCTTTGCAATACACTGGCATTTAGGACTGTCACTTTCAGGCTTATTCCTGACTGGATCCTGTGCGTTGCTTCAAGTGTGAAGTCATGGTAACAGCACAAGCCTTACAACCTCAGTGTGCCTCGGTGCAGGGTAGCCGTCACTCCCAGGGGTGGGGCAAAGTGGAGCTAGACTCTCTCACTGACATTTAGTGGAGATATTGGAGCCTGCTGGTCTTTTCTGTTTGGTTGGACTGCACTGAACCCCTGACCTGAGATTTCTGTGATACTGTAGGACATACGTGGACTAACGTTCCTGAGTTTGCATCCATGGACAGTGTAAAGACTGAGATGTCGCAGCCTACCTACAGTCGCTGGTCATACAGGTAGCTGCACATACAGGCACACATACATCTTTAAGTTTTTATTTGTTCCTAGAGAAGTTAATTCTTTGTGGTTGGTGCAAGAATTCTGACATTTTCATTTTTTCTTGAGTTCTCCAAGTTCTTTCCTTTTTTAAAAAAAAAAGTTATTTTTTTGTTTGAAAAAGAGACCAATGGCATTGATATGCTAGTAATTGTCTAATCTTTTGTCATTTTGATCAGCTGGCTGGACAGGCTGCGTTTCTTGCTCATGTTTCCAGCCACATATCGTTACTTATTCAGAGCATCAGGTTGTGACTGCGTTTGTTGCAAGGAGAGTTGATGAGTCGTCTCTGTCCAACCTTTCTCATTTTTTTTTTTTTTCCCTTGCGTGTGTTTGTGCGTGTGTGCGTTCTTGGCTGCTTTATTGGAACAGCTACGTAACTAACAACATGCTGGGAATATTAATTGAAATCACAGGTGTCAAACTCAAATTCAACTAGTGGAAAATTCAGGAAATTTCAATACGACTGCAGTACTGACATCAGAAAAGGGAATAACTGAGGTGGAGAGAGCAGCCAGGAGACCACTGAGCAGCTGGTTTATGTCAAAAAGGAAAAGTTGCTAATGTATGTCAAAACCTACAATTTTTGTAAAATTAACCTTTTATTTTTATTAATTTTTTATTGCCTCCATTCTAGCTTTTTGGTATGTTAGAAATATAAATAAAATGCATACCACAATCTGAAATTAACTTACACCAAATGTTTAGTTGGAAGTGGTACAAAGACGGTATATTAATGTTTAAAAGTCTTTTACAGAGGGTGTTTTGAAAAAATGTTACATGCTTTAACAAGTGAGTGACGAGTGTTTTAGTTTTGGGCTTTTGCTCTTTAAAAACTATTAGCTCTGCATTGAAATTCAAAGCACGTATCTGAAGAGTTTTTTCCTTCCCTGGCCAACTGTCCTAATAGAGCCTACCTGAGTACCATGAAAATGCTGCTATTTTTATCCACAAGGTGGCAGCACCAATCATAACACTCTGCATTTTAAAGTACACGTCGTAAGATTTTCTCCCATCTAGTGGTGAGGTCCTATACTGCAACCATTCTTTTCCCAAGACTCATTTCTGTCTACGGTAGCTGAGAAGTGTCATTGAGGCTGATCTCGGAAACAGAGAAGTTGCCGACCAACACAACTTCTAGCACTATTCTCTCAGTTGATGAGGTTAGTTTTGTTAAATAGTTGTTCTCCCTCATCAGCTCCTTCCATCTGGAAAATGCAACACTGATGTTTACACGTGTTTTGTAGTCTTGTTGGTTTCAATCCCTACTATGTTCCCATTTCCGTTTTCTTGGCGATGGATCTTCCTCAACATACTTTCTGAAATAGCTGAGGTCCATTTTTTTCTTTCTACTCTCTCCTTGGCTGTCTCTTTGCTCTCCCTCGTGCTCTTCCTGTGAGTTTGTAGACAACTACCGGTAGCACTCGCGCAAATGCAAAGCTGTATTTTCCTGGATGTTCTCGACCTTGGACCGTAGTTTCAAGATGGCGTCATAACATGGCAATCACCATTGAATATGCCAATGCAATGTATATATAAATGGCAAATTCAAGACCTACCAGAACACTGTGATTTGTTGATGGAAGTAATTACTAATTAATAAGATCATACTTTTGAATGAAACAGTCCACTTTTGTTAATAGACAACCTGTAATATTACGTAGTGTCACTTTAAGTGAGTCGTCTCCCCAGCTGTTGAGTTGGCATCTGGCAGAGCTCCATCCATGATCTGTGTTCACTTGACACCTGTACTGTCCTGAGTCCCCAGTCTTGAGTTTGGACATGTGATGTCTGATTCTTCCTTCTCTCAGAGCATCTTTGTCACTCTGGACTCGTCCTGAAAACTGCTCACTCTGAGACTCTGACACCTCCACACCTTCAAAAAACAAGACTGAGATTTGATTACGAGTCACTAATCTGTAGATTTTCAACAGGAAGAGAAAGAGAGGAGCAGACTAACTATCTCTGCTATCTGGGGAAGTCCTTTAGTTCCTCGTTTTCAGATGATCACGGGTCTCTGTAACACAACAGCTAAACAAAAAGGTAAAATTAAGACGTTTAGTTAGCTCAATATTAACAGAGTTCTTAACCACTCGTCAAGGTTACAGTGTTCATCTATATGATCTTGTTCATCTATCTTATGATTGAAGCAACCATTGAAGCAACTTATAATATGGCCCAAACACAAAAAAGATTACTTCAATCAAAACAAATATTTTCAATTAAAAATAAAAAACTTCACTTCAACCAGAGAAAACATTTTCAATCCAAAAAAAGTGTTCAAATGTAATTTTTTTGGGTCTCAAATAATCTCAATTATTCTTTTTCTTTGATTGAAAGGTGTTTTTTTTTCTATGAAGTGAAGGTTTTTATTATTGAAAACACATTTTTTGATTGAAGCAACCTTTTTTCTGATTGAATAATAATCTTCATACTTTCTGTCCACCCTTAAATGTGCTGGTACCATTTCTTAGTCATATACCCCAGTGCTACAAAATATGCAGCCAGTATTTATACCTTGACCTCAAATGAGTTAAAGGGGGCTGCAAACATGTCCCAGGTGGGTTTACCTGCAGGATTCATGCCGTCTACATTTGTGTTTGTGCCCATATGGACCTCTATTTGTGGCCAATGTGAATTTCTTTTCTTTTCCCATGGCTTTTTAGCCCACTTGTATCCTATATGGAGTCCACATATTTGATCCACCTATTTTGACCAGCAACACTAAAACTATATGGAACCAATGCTATTTGGCCATTTTAATTCCAAGCCCACCCAAATGACTCACTTTTAACACAGATGGGGCTCATGTGGACTCAAGGAAGCATATATGCACACAGCGTATCTGAAAATGTGATGTTCTGAATTTGGAGCAGAAACTGATTAATATTTCTTCCTAATATAAACTATTAGAGCACAGAGTCATGTGTGTTGAGTTTGGTAATCTGTCTCAAAATCTCTACCATGTCTCTCTTTTTTTCAGCTTTGTCTGGTTTAAAAGTTATCAGCTCAGGATGTCCACTAGGTGGAAGCATTTCCAATGGGATCCCCCTGATCCTGACTTTGGCCTTTTCTTAACTGATCTATATAGTAGGGAGTCAAATATGAAAGTGCTGAAACACGGTATCATCATACACTTACAGAGCTCTTGAGCATATTAACAAATGTAAATCTTTTTCTGCTGGCATGAAAACCCAGGCTGCTGCTTTGAACGTGAGGCAGTCGACTCCTTTTTCTTCTTACGGTGTGTTTGAGCAGGCTTAATTAAAGCTGAAGCTCAGTGAAAGTGGAATGTGTCAGTCCTGGTTGAAATGTTTTTGATCACCTCCATCTGACGAGTGTTTCAGCTCGAGCTTATCAGCTGCATATGTTTTCCCCCCGCAGCTGTCGGGCATATTTTCCAGGCTTCCAGTCGGTGAGAGACGAGGCATCACAATGAGTCATTTACGTATATGCATCCTCTGTGGCTTTCTGCAACGGAATTTAACATCACAATATTAAAGCTCTGGTAAAGAAAACTTATAGCGTGGGAGATACTGCGGGAAATGATTCAGGACCTGCAACCTCGCCAGTTCAAGCATTCCTTTTGCAAAACTGCGTCTTGAAATAAAATCTTCACCAGTTTTCATAGGCAGAAGGGGCTGTTTGTAAAACACTGTCAGGCCAAAAGGGAATAAAAACTCAGTGAGTGTCCAGATGTAAAGCTTCATGTCGAACGGTGATTTATGAGCTGCAGCCGCAAACAGGATGAGGTCATCAACATCTGCCCATCACCTCCTGTCATGCCACTGTCCTGGTGGAGTTTCCTTCCTCTGCAGGCATCAGCGTATGAGATATCTGCAACATAGGTGATTTTCAGTCTGTTTTCACTCATCTACAACAACTCTATAGAGAGTTCAAATCATTCAGGAGCTGCTGAATGATGACAGTTGTCAGGTGTAGCCTGCTTCAGTCTTTAAACTGTCATGCACACTTGTTCATTTTTTATTTATTTATTTTTTAACTTCAGCACATGAAAGTCGATCACCTCAGAGCATAAAGCTGGACAAACTCATCGTGTTGGGATTGGGGTTGTTTAGTGGATTTTGTTTTTATCTCTCCATCCCTGTAGGTTTTTAACTTTACTTCCTGAATTACTTTGAAGGACTGTCTTTGTCTTGTTATATTCTCTTTGCTTTCCTGGTCCCCATCTCCCTGATGTTTTGCCTCCTGGAGTGTGTGTTACTTTGTCTTGTCTTTCTCTTGATCCCTGCTGGCTCCTACTGTTTCTTCCTGCTCACTCAGACGTTCTGGTTCAGTCTTCCGTTTGCTGTTTAAGCTGGTTTAGTTGCGGAGCAATGCACTTCTTCTGTTGGATACCTGCAAAACCAAAATGTCTCTCCAGCCAATCATAGATGGGAGGTGGGTTCATACTTCCAGTCGTGCAGATGATGTAGAGGCTTAGGAGGTGATAATAATGATGAGGCCTCAGCGAGGGGACGAGAGGTGACGCTTTGTCTTTTATTGATGTTTTTGTGTGTGTTGTCCAGAAATCCCCCCCGCTACCCCAAATGCTGAGTATACAATGTCAGATAAAAGACAAACAATCGTTGGAACAAATGCCCCAAATGGAACAACAGCTCCAAACACGAGAAACTGGAAAAAAAAAAAAAATGCAATTTTACAGCAGCCGGTCATTCAAAAACGCACCTCTAGAAACAGGCTGGAGTCATTTTATCAACATTTATTTTCCAGTGTGCCTGATGTGGCAGCTGCAGAGAGGTTGGATGGATGAATGGATGGATGGAGGTGGAATGCATTAGCTGGGGAGTGGGATACTTCCCAATTACAGAATTTGAATGAAAGCAGACAGCTTTGCTCAAAACAGCCTCCCACACTCTTCCAGGAGGTAAACATGTTTTTCTTTTTCACAACAGCTGAGAGACAGCGAGATGATAACATCCACAACATTTCGATTCGCAGAGAAAATCCTTTCGAAACTATTGGTGTTGAGTCCAACATGCTGCTTCTTAATAATCATATCAAACAAACTCAAATCGGAGAAGTTCTCACAACTAACTCAGTGACTTTTCTGCTTTCCCACCAAACATTTCCAGGATGAAGCAGAATCCTTGTGATAAGGAGAAAGCTGGCAGACCGGGTCTCTCCGACCCTGCTGAGGTCTTATCGGGCACTGTTATGAAGAGGTGCTGGATTCACACGGGGTTTGTGGTATGCCGAGTTTCAACACAGCTCCCCAGGTCCCTAATTGGATTTCACTCGGTGAAGCTCAGCCACAGGTGGAGCGGTCTCAAAGGGAAGCAGCAGATGGCACATAAAAGGCTGTTAATGCCGCTGTGGGTGGACAACGGCTATCTTTTGGTGTTTTGGAGGCCACGACTTGTTTACGTCATTCAGCATAAAGGCTGTTTTAAAGCTGCTCTTACCCGCACAGGTCACGTAATATCCTGCGCAAGAGTTGACCTGGAGCCAACTGACATATTTCCACTCAGCAGGACAGTTTTGCTTTAGTCAAACCTGAATTCATCAAACTGCAGTGGGCAGATGTTTTATATGAAACAAGCAGATGCATGTTTGTTTTGTTTTTTTTAAGTTAATATACTCATAATCTCACAGTACACTACACCCATCTTTTTGCATTGTGTGCCATGTATTTATGAAAGAAAATGCATGAAAACAACATACTGAAGCACAATATAGTAAATGTATGTATGTGTGGTTAATTTGGCTGCATTAGGTTCATTATCAGCCATCTAACATTAATCTCTTGTATCTCCAAACCAGGGGAGTCAAACTCCATTTCATCCCGGACCACATCGTCACCATGGTTACTGTTAAAAGGCTGGTTATTCTTTACTTTCTCAACCAGCTGTGTTGTCAGATTTCCTGCTAGTTCATGGACTTATGATGTGCAAATCTTGAGGATTTCATGGATGACAGCCAGCATCTTTTTTCTTATTATTATTTCTTGGCATTACTAATTCAGTCACCGTCACCTGTATTAATACATGTAGGTGTGGAAGTTTTGCAAAAATACCAACTGAATCAAAAAATCAAATCAAATAAATATCTTCAATCAAGAAAACAGAAAAGCTAATGATACTGATGCTAGACCACTTTGGACTCTATTGCTGCAAAGAATCAAGTCTGTCTTGACTAAATAGTCCTCCCTACACTGCGGTGAATAAAAACATCTGTTCCACTGCTGGCCTGTAAAAACAAACTTCATCCACTGATCCAGGATCATCCAACTTTCACAACCAAAAACATTCATCGTGGACGTCTTGGCACCAAAGACAGGTGTATAGAGTAGACGAAACAATTAAATATCATCTAATGTCACTGAAATGCAGGACATGGTATTTTTATTTTGATCTCAAGAAACATACTCTTCTCTTTCATTTTTTTTACCAAATCAGCCTTTTTTTTTTTTTTTTTAAATCACCCAGGAGGAGTGAATGGACATATTTGAAAGTGTTCGTCTTGGTGAAAATATGAAGAATGAGATGGTCCTTTTCTTATGCACACAGTTCTTTTTTATTACACGATTAACACAGTCAATTTAAAACAGACTAATCACAGAGGACCACATTCTGATTGTAATGTGTTTCAGATGTTTTGCGAGTGCGTATTATCTCAAGTTGCCCCCAAAAACCGAGGGCCTGCTGATTATGTTCTACTGTGATGCTCAAAGCCACAGTGAAATGCTGTATTAGAGGAGGAGAGTGAACCCCCAAATCATGAGAGTCTTGTCTTCTCTGACCCAAACCACCATGTAATTGAAAGCATGAAGCTACTCGACTTCCACAGAGCCATTTTGTCTGATTCTCGAAAACACTTTTATACTGTCGAGGTCTTAATTTTACAACTCTTGTCTGCATGTAACAAGACAGCTGCAAATGTATGAAGGCTTTTGATCTAAGCGTGAATCAAAGATGGACCCTGACAAGAGGTCCATCGTATTAACAGCCCAACAACATGGATGCCGGGCCATTTGAAGTTTGGAAATTGTAGGAGTGTGGCTCTACAATGGGCCATGTGGGTGGACCCATCCTTTAGTTTTACAAGCCTTCAATCACTTTTAGTAAGTCCCTATTATCAGGAACAGCCCCATAATGAAAATTATTTTTGAACCTCTGTAACAGGGGTGTCAAACTCATCCCGGTCCACATGATCACCATAGTTACTGTTAAATGACCAGTTATTCTTTACTTTCTAAACCAGCTATGTTGTCAGATTTCCTGCTAGCTCCTGAACTTGGTCATAAAATTTAAAAAATTAATAAATAAATAAACTCCCTGCCATGGACTAGGTACTCAGAGCAGCCCCAGCTGGCTTCTGGGGAGGTGTTGACTCGATGCTAATTAGGTTTGTTGCAGGCGGCAGATAACATTATTCATTAGTCTCAAGTCCTAATGCAGTACGAGTCATCTCTTCACCTCCACCATTCTCATTCACCCTTTCATCTCCTTCAATACTTTTTTTTTTTTTTAGTTTTCTTAATGAATAAGTAAAATACTATAACTGTCCCTTTAACTGTAACCATGGTGACGATGTGGCCTGGGATGAAATGCAGTTTGACACTCCTGATGTAGAGTTTAATGACTTCTAGTTTTCTTTTTCTTTTCTTCACAAGCAGCGGGTCATACATTTTTATGGTTATAGTTATAACTCTTGTTCTTGAGGTGTATGTCCCTTCGGGGCTAAGGTGGGAGGTTCGGGAATGCATCGTCTCAATGGAAGGTGCCCTTGAAGATATTAAGACAGATGTGAGTGTGGGCGTGCATGTGTGTGTGTGTGTGTGTGTGTGTGTGTGTGTGTGTGTGTAGGTGAAGAGTCCAGGCCAACTCACCAGAGGCCTGCCTCATTATGTGTTCGGTGTCAAACCGCCTGTGAAGAAGTGTGCGGGGCCCCTGGGGGTCGCACACCAACCACTAACTCACACTTTGCTTACACTGTCATTTCTTCGCCTGGTCTGATTTGTATATCATCTGTATACACTTTTGAGGTGTAAAAGAAAAAAAAACCCTGCTCTGGTTAATGTCTTTGTCCTCACTCTGACCTTACTCTGTTATACGACGTTGCTTCCATTCCACGATTCCAGACATTTATGGAGAGGAAACATGTTCATAAGGAACAAATGACAGAAAACAAAGATGACAGAGATTCATTGGCCTCTAGTTGTATTTGACAACCATTCAATTTAAAGAAACAGTGGCTCTGCAGATGCTCTTCATTTAACAGCTGGAAAGCACATGAGGATGTGACTTTGTTGCTTCTTTCTTTCTCTTTTTTTTTTTGGCCACAAGTTATTGGGCAGGTGAGGTCTTTTCATATGATTGATGATTCATGAATGCAGGAATGCATTGCTTGTGGGCATTCCTTCTAAAAACAAATAAAACAGCTAAGAAGCGCATTCCTCTGGTGATGTGCGCTGTCTGCTTGCTGCACCAAATTCAGCCAACTATACCAGGAAATCCTCGTCTGGTTTCCGAGCCAGGACCATTACAAAGCAGGTTTCAGAAAATCACGCACGACATGCGGACATGTGCTTTCCAACTCACGAATAACTGACCATTTTACATTCTTTTGCTGTGAGTTATGTGCCCTAAAGATGGTCAAATAGGTCAAAGGGAGTCAGTATTATTTTTTTCTACGAGATGGTGGACAGAACCAAGCAAAGACACCTCCAGAGTTTGGCTTCCTGAAATCAGCTAACGTGTAATTTTCCTCAAAAGAAAAAAAAAAAGTTGGCTTTGCAGAAAAAGCAAACAACAATCAAAATTCAGATCTTCCCTGGGTTACCTCCTGCTACTGCCGGTGTGGGGCTCAATTTCACACTTAATGCAAGCCAGAGTTTCCTGTCCTGCTGTCTGCAGCATCAGACCTCAGTAGCTATTACGCGTATCGTGGGTCCACATCTTGGCTCAGTTCATGATGGTATTTGGGAGCTTGGCAGCTTGGATGTCTTTAGTCCATCAAAGTTTTTGCTTGTGGGCAACTGTTACAAATGCAAATGGAAAGGGGGAAAAAAAGGTTTAAATTACAACCACGTTCCTTAAAAAAAACAAAAAGTGAGAGAGATGGTTTTTGACAATAAGGAATCAGAGAAAAGGGAGAGAAAATGAAATTATTTTGTGATGGAGAGCTTGAATTCAGAATTCTGACTTTTTTTGTTGCAGAATTATTCTGTGTTGCCATTTACTTTTTATATTTCCACATTTTCTAAAGCCCTTTGCATTTTCCACCTCTGTTTATGTACTTATGTATATAATTCCACATTTATGTTCTTCTTCTGTTACAAGTCTGTTCCTTCTTGTGGCATTATGTTAATGTCTGGCTCATGCAGTCCAGTCTCTTTCAAATTAAAATGCTCCCAGAGAGGATTCATTTTAATTGCTTGGCTTCTCGCTCAACCCCCATCCTTCTTCCTCTCTTTTACTTTCAACTTAGTGTCAAGATGACGTGTCCTTTCCCTCTGCTTTTACAGCTAAGCAACAAAATAAAACTTCACGGCAGACAAATCTTTGTCGAAGTCTTTTATACGTCACATTTTGTGATTTTTTTTTTCTTTTTTTTTGTTGTTGTTGACTGACATGCATCGATACATGCCTGTCAAACGGTAATGTGGCATGTGGCAGATGGACGTCCAAGCCAATCTGGAATTAGGACAAAGACATCCACCACATTTCCCCCTGGGAGACCGGGTCCACAGGTTAATGCTGACCTAATCAATCAGAGCCTCGAATGGAATTACCTGCGAGTATCCCCGAGCTTTCACCAGGCCAATTAGGACTATTCATCTCCTCGGAGTGGAGGTGGTCCCGAGGCACCCGCGAGGTCAAACTAATTAAACATCTCAGCTTCTCTTCGTTCTCAGAAAGCTCAGTCCAGCCCTCTGGTGTTTGGCGTGAAGCAACTCTTTTGATTTTAGATCTTATTCGGTTTGATTATTGATCTCGCCGTTCTGACAAAGACGTCCATAAAGGGGTCTCACTGGAAGTAATCAAGAAAGTGGGGGGTCGGGGCCAGGGGGACTGTTGGGAGGCGGACTAAGTGACACATAAACTAAGGTGATAAAGTCTGAGGTGCTCTCTTAGAAAATGGAAAACCGTGACTTGGCAGATGATGAGCGTGCAGGTCTGGGTGTTGTTTGTTTTTTTTGTACAGGGTCCAAGTCTCAATTGTTACCTCATGTTTGCTCCTTGTTTACATATGTTTGTCATTTTTCTGGATTTTAATGAGTCCTTTTCCTCATCACATCATCACAATCTTCTCTCCCCAGTTTCAAGCTCAGATGGAACAACAGTCAGCCATGCCAATGATTGAAATCAGCGCTGATGAGGAAAGAGAAAAAGTTTGATTTCCTACTGTTGCTAAAGATGCCTCGTGGTGGAAATCTACAGTGTCAATGAGGGAGAAGGGTGAAATTAAGAATAAGACCAAAAATCGTCTTTGTACCAATGTCAGAGGTTGTTCTGACTGTGATCGCTTCACAATATACATATATCTGCATTTGAACATCATGCTCGATCTCCTGAGCCAATCAGATGAGAGAAAACACACAGCCATCTCAAACTAACAGGACAGTAGTTCATCAGACAGTCACAACATACTAAGTAGCAGTTCAAGCTGTTTCTTAAAATACAGGAAGTTCACATTTCAAAGAGGAACTGAAAGTTTGTGGTTAAGCTGGTTTGTGCAAGGCAGCACGGTGGCTTAGTGGTCAGCACTGTTGCCTCACAGCAAGAAGGTTCCTGGTTCGAGCCTCCACAGGGG
>JBAMYA010042018.1:0-14939 GCA_037176975.1 Arrhamphus sclerolepis | reverse complement strand
GATCTGACTAGATTTTTTTCCCATTATGTGACTTAAGGTTGCCCACAATTTCCTGCCATGATTTTTAATTCCCTGTATTCTTATGTGGAAATGTAACCTTTTCTTTTTCCTATTTGCACTGGTAACTGTTTCTTAGTTTACAGTATATTTCCCAGTCCTCATACCTGTTGTAATTGTTGTTTTCTTTGCCTCAACTCTCTGTGACATAAGATTATCATCATGTAGCCATACTTTTTTATTGGAGCCTGTGTATTTACTATTGGGAATAATAGATTTTTTAAACGTTCTCAGTGCCTGATCTGGGTGGTTCTCCTTAGACACATCTGCCCAACATATATTTTGAACTTTATTACGGTACGATTTCTGCTTTATAACTTGTTCTAATCCACATGCATTTTCTATATTGAAAAGGTGCCTCTTCAACTGACAATCCACTGAAAACCAGTTTGTAATAAAATCACCCATAAAATATATCTCATTTCCTGAATCACACACATTATCAATCATTTGACATAGTTCATTAAGATAAGCAATATTTGCACTAGGTGGTCTATAAAAACATCCCAGTAGCAGTGGCTTAATATATGAAAGATGCACCTGTAACCAGAGCACTGTGAGGCATTAGACTTTTACTGGTAAATGGTTCTGAATGTATAAGGCCGTTCACGTTGTTTCAGATAATGTGGGCTCTTGTCTTTTTTTTTTCTCTGTAATCTATCCCACAGACAACATTGCTCCTGAACTGCTTGATTTGAACACCTTGTTTGAAAGTATTACTATGAGAAGCAACTGGAAAATACCAGCCAAGTGGATAACTTAACAGTTTTCAAACAGGACTGAGCAGCCGCCCTCAAATCAAACAAAAAATCAGCACAGACTGTGCATTTTAGGAAGATGGCCTTAAAGATATAAGCACTAAGGTGGTGCTACGACAAACACACAGCGTGAGAAATATGATGCACTTAACAACACTTGAGTATTTAAACGTGTTTCAACAAGCCTCTAAATGTATTTATGAACCTGTCAATAAGAAGAACAATGGAATTCCATTCAATAATGCTCCATTAATCCCAGAAGGTAAGGTACTGCATATTGTTGCTCTACAGAGTCGGTTTGTAATAAAACATCACTATAAAGAGTCATTGTAGAAAATTCAAACTGTAGCCAGCGATGGTCTCATGAAAGATCTCCTAAAGAAATTATCTACTTAAGAAATCTCTGACAGAACAAACTCTATTGTTTAATCATTGGCTATTATCTTTAACAACTTATGCAACATTCCTCTTTGCACGGTCAGTTCCATGCCAACCTTCTTTATTACTTAGTAAAGTTTCTTTAAGACACTAGCTCAGATGCTGCTGGCCCTACAAATAACAGCAAATAAAAAAAGAGAAGAAAAGAAAAAAGAAAGGAAGACAAAAAAACTGCATGTATTTTAGGTTATCAATCAAACTGATACAAATCCATTGACCAAGTGAAGTTGTTTATATAAAAGGTCAGATGCATTTGGTTCATTTTATCTACTGAACTGAGGCTTATTCAAATTAATAAACACTCATTCTTTACTTGTTATACAGAAAATACAGCTGGACTTAGTGAGAATGTAAGTAGCTGAATCATTATTGAAAGTATAGGCGGCTTGCTCACTGTTAAATCTTATTTAAAAGAGAAAGTTTGAAAGGGGGTAACTGCCTGGCACTTCAAAATCACTGTGGAAACTAGATTAGGCTGCTTGAATCCAAAGCATAGGTACGAAGACACAAAAAAAAAACAATACATCAAGCAACAGACAATTTGCCAAACAAAGGACAATTAGACGTTTTCTAGAAAGAAGTCTATCAGAGTCGTGGTTTTATGGGACAAGTAGTGCAAGTAGCACTCATAACATCACCAAAACTCTGTCATACCAAGTTCTGCAATAATTCAAACTTTTACAAAAAATAAGTGATCATAACTATTGTTCAAGTTTAAGCCACAACTATAATGACAACAACAAAGTGACAAACAAAATCAATGAAGTGACTTTCTTAGAGATTTAATGAGGGATAGAAACATTTAACAGCCCATCACAATCACATCAGCTCTGAAGCTGTGTTTCAGACTGTTTTCTTATCATTCACATTCTTTTAAGGAGAAATACACTAAAGCTCATGCTGTACTAATGTTGTTTGTTGTTTCTTAATATCTCCTTTGTGTCATTGAATTCATGGTTTGGGGAAAAAAAAGGAAAAATCTTTTCTCTGAACTAACCCAGTCCCAGCAATAGGCTAGTACTTCCTGCACTTTCACTTTTGATATAATGAAGGAAATTACAAGCTGAAATGGGTCAAAGTACCTGTGACTCACTGCCAAATGGTCTTTGCACAGATGGAGCCTTTGAAGTTCATGATGTCCTCTTTGACAACTGGCAGCATGTCATCAAACTAGTGTAGACTCAAAGTATGCAAAAGTATGAATAAAATTTGTTCCCTAAAGAAGAGAGAAAGATATACTCTCCTAACTCCCCTTCAGAGTTTTGTGAAGCTGCACTATTCTGGCCTTCCACACCAAACTGTTGTAGCAGATCAGGAAAATCCATTTTGGTGCCTGGGCATGCTTGGTTCATGCTTCTCACAGTATTATAGTTATCATTACGCTCATTATCCTTTACTATTTTAATTGCAAAATGGTCTGCTGTATTTGAATGCTATGCAATACACTGAGACATTTCCAGCCATCAATATCGACAAGCCCCTCATACGCGAGTGTTAAACTTAAGGAAAAGCTGTTTGTCTAATAGGCTGCTGTAAATTCGGTATCAAAGTTGGCAAGGTTTTAGAAATGAACAAAAAAGACAGATTTTTATAGTACCAGGAGTAAAAGCTATATAGGTTTGTTTAGCAAGTTCTCTGGAAGGGTCAAGCAAAACTAAGCTCATTATAGCCTGCTAGTGGAGTTGTTCCGACCTGAGGAGAAGAGGAGTCAGGCTTTGAAGATTCTCCAAACGATGACCTTTCTCTCCTCCTCTGCTCTAGTGATGTGTTTTGATAACCAGCGCTCTGATCATTTCCGTAGCATCATGGCACATCACTGCACACTGTGTTGCTACACTTTCTCTCCACACCCTCAAATTACATCATCTAAGCTTGCATGTCACGTTGTCTTTGAAGTAGTTCAGTCACAGGCCAACATTTGAGACAGAGCACCTCAGAGGTGTTTCAAACAAAGGATTGTGATTCTATAAAAATCTTTTCTTTTCTTTTTCTTTTTTTTTTTTTTTTTTTTATATCAGACATTTAGAACAGACAAATTACGATTAACGAAATGCCTCACCTACTGTCTGTGTTCCTTCAAGTGGAACCACAACACACATTTGTGATTCTCAAAGACCAGTTTCTTCCTCTCTTCCTCTGGAAGCATGCAGGACTGCTGCCTCCATCTCAGTGCTGAGATGCAAAGCTCCCCTTTTTGTAAAAACATTTCTCTGTCTGTGAGAATCCGCTGTCCGTGCTGTTACGTGATAGGAAAGATGTTGAGAGCTACTGTGGAAACGGGAGGTGTTAGGTAGTGGCAGGGCAAAAATAAGAAGAAAAAAAACAGGTATATAGGGAGAACAGAGAAAAAATGAGAGGAGGAAGACAGGAAATATGACAGAAGAGTCCAAGATAGGCAGAGAAGGTGAGGAGAGGCTGATAAAAGGCAAAGGGGGACAACAAAACTGAAAACCAGTACTCACTAAAGCTGACTTGTGATTGATTGAGTGGCCCTCAGATGTCAGAGGCCGAAAACATGCAAACTGCTCATTTGTAGTTCCAGCAGGGGCTCTTGTTCACCAGAGCCTTTGAGCAGTGTCATCTGACCACCGGGACACATCACACAATCAGATTAAGTAGTCCTAAAGTCACATGCAGGACAACTTCCAGCTGCCACGTGCACCACCCGCCCTGACTTGCAGTATCTGTTTTTTATCCCTGCTTGTCATAGCAGGCTCTCGTCTGTTTGCGGCAGATCTGGGTTTTAGGGGCTCAAATATGTGTCAGATGAGCCGTGTTGTTTGTGCTGCACAGATTTTCCCTCTTGACATTTTTTTTCTTCTTTTTTTTTCTCCCTCCTTTGTCACACACAAACCACATTTTCCTAGCAAGTGGCTCGTTGTCCGTACAGCACAGTATGCATAACGCTCCGTTTTCAGCGTCATCCAGTGTCCTTTGTGAGCACAGTGTTGTTTCAAACTGCGTCTTTGTCACTTTGGGTTCAAGTCAAATGAATGTTGAACTGAAAAATCTTTTTCTTTCTGTTGTTTTTTTGTTCTTTTTTTTGCAGTTTTGGTGTAACACAGTAAATTGCCTCTTTATTATTATTCTGTTTGAATTCACAAGTGTCGAAGAGCAAAGCCCTGAAACATCTGGTGACTTGTTGTCATTTGAGGCAACGTAATATTTTGCTTTAATATTAATTACTGATGAGGCCAGCAGAAATCAGGGGCTCATGCATAAATTCTTTTTAATTATCTTCTAGTTTGATTAAGTTATCATATTACATTTATTAATATGGAACGCTTAGTTCACTGGAGAAATGAGAGTGCAGTTCTATACCCCCCCCCCCCCCGTGTCTAAATTTTCTCTCCTGCCGGAAACAAGGATGTGGCGTTGAGAAAAATGGCCTTCTGTGTTCAGGCTGCAATAAAGAGGCTTTCTTGTGGTTGCACTTGTCTCTATCTCTCTCAGCCTCCTGCTCTCAGATCAGTCTGTGCTCCAGCCATGCTACTGACTGGCAAGCCGTAAACACAATGATCCAAGTGCCGTTTACCTTCATTCAGGACAACGCCCCACATTCACATTCTTCTACTTTTCCTCCTTGTTTTGACACTGGTCAGTGTGAAGAAGCATCATCCCACAAAAAGGATCAAAAATTTTATGGGACTGCTGGGTATACCTCTGGTTCATGGTGAGCCTGACACACAGGCCCTTTATGTGGCTGTGTGGAGGGTGGCCCCTTCCAGTCTCTGCTTCTCATCCACACCCGAGAGGCTCCCATTCAAGCCAGGCCTGGCTCGGGGGAAGTTGGAGCTCTTTGTAGTAGGGGGATTCTTAGTGGGGGCTGTCAAGGCTCTGACTGTGTGAGCTTTTATTTTCGCCAGAAAAGAGAAGGGGGAGAAGAGATAGACGGAGACGCCAAGAGGGAGCAGGGAGGGAGGGGTGCAACCAGAGGAGAGTGTGGACACAGCCGGCCTTGTTAACAGGCTCCCCCAAAGAGGGAGAGGATGACTGGGAGAAAGAAACAGGACACGATGATCTAAAAGCAAGAATGAGTTCATCAGAAAGCCAAAAAACTTCCTCTGTGTTACGTCACTGTTGTTATTCCCATTTTCCTACTTCATCTCCTTCTCAATCCTTCTGCTTCTTCCTATCTTCTCCCTGCATCTGCCCCAGTGTAAAAACACTCTTCAGCTCAATGACAGGGTTTTGCCCTCCTCCCCAGCTCTTCCCCAAGCCTTTCTCACCTTCCGTCATTAGTTTACACACATTCCATTATCTGGGAGGCCAGGCTAAGAGAGATGTCTGGAGTCAGAGTGATCATTATCATCACCTCTTTGAGCTACACAGTGAGTTACAGCCCACCGTATAGGAAACAGAAATTTAAATCATAATCAATAGAGCACTATCAGCGTTGAGAAGCACTGGTCGGAAATCACAGCCTTGTCTCAGTTAGGCTGAGACGGCAGCACATACATATTGATAGAATATGATTAAGCCGTGAAATACATTATGTGGCGTCATGCTCATTGTGTTTATATTTATCTATCTCCTTATTTATTTATTTGTTTGTTTGTTTGTTTGTTTGCGAAAACAAGCTCCCTCGCTGTCATATGGTCATTGCAAGGACTGGGGCCAATGTGTAATTTTAAAAAAAAAAAATAATAACTTTTTCTCTCTCCACAGTCTATAACAGCTATGTTGGTTGGCAAAACACAAATGACTGAAAAGAAAACAAAAAAAAACATTTGTATTACTCCAAAAGAATTACATGCATATCTTCCTTTTACAAATTCTAGCATTACATTTTATATTACATTAAATTGCCACAAAAGTAATATTGCACAGTTACATGTTCAAAATACTTTTTAAGAGGTATAGGGGCTTTACGGCAGACTATAATGCCACAGGATCAAGTTCTAGGCTCATCTGGTACAGTAGGTTTTTCACTTTTCAGATTCTCCGTCAGTTGCCATTGATAGAGGTGAAACATGAAATGAAATACAAAATATAAGATAAATAAATACATGGTTACAGGTTGGCGTCACATCCCGTGAACATTTCTCTATAAACCTCAGCGAAAGTCTCTGTGCCTCTATTACAAGCCTATTACATTTTACCCATTTCCCTAGTGCATGTTTTCTTGGGATACTAGAGCGAGTGATAAATTGTGGATGTGAGGAAGTGCTGGGTTTGAATTGGAATCGCCTGGATATCAGTTTGTGTACTGCTCATGCGCTTGTACATGGTGGCTGCAGCTGAGACAGAGACAATGCTGTCATGCTGCGTACATTATCCGACCCTCTGGTTATGTTAATGTGACATGGGAAACAGTGTTGTTCCAGGGAGAAATGTGCGTGCGCGCGCACACACACACACATGCACAAACACACAATGTTTGGTCCGGCAAGGACGATACAAGGAGACAGGTGCAACCTGACCTGACTCTAACCAAACCACAGTCACTGCTGCCACTCCAGCTGGGATCAGAACTGAATCTGTTTCTGCGCTGCCACAAGGAGATAATGCCAGCTCATGAAACATAAACACATATGTACCATATCACTGTGAATGACGGACAGGTTTTTTTGTTTTTGTTTTTGTAATGATTGAAAATGCCATCATGTGATCAGTCAGCACAAATGACAGTTCTAACATATTGAGAAAAGGCACACGAATCTTATTTACTGTTATAATGTGTTTGTGAGGAGAAGAAACTTTAACATCTAATCCACCTGACATATGGAGACTGGTTAGATGCCATATTTAGAAATCATTGTTTCAACCACTGAAACAAACTCAAAAGTCATTCTTTGATATGACCTTTTGCCAGCTATGGTTATATAACCTTGACAGAGCAATACATTTTGCATTTGGCATAAATGATTCAAGCAGGCTGACTTGAAGAAAATCCATCAATTTCCTTTATATACTTTATAAATGTTCGTGGTCACAGTAGCTGCTGTCTATCCCATGTGTTTACTGGCTGACAGGTAGTCAATCAATCACAGTCAACCACAAAAGACACAGAGAGAACGTGCGAACCTGTAAGACTGAGTAGGCTAAAGTTAATTTGTCATGTTATTTGAAAGAGAATTAGCTCAGTTGTTTGAATTCAGACTGCAGTTGAAAACAGTGTGTTATTTTGTGCACAATTAAATTATTCCTGCACATAGCACAACCCGTCTGACCAATCAGTTCACCAGCACAGTGAGCCTAAAATCCCAGAGTCCTGTATAGGTGTGAGATGTGAAAAATTGGAGTGCACAGCGCATCACGGCTCATGTGCAGCCGAAACCCACGCAGGGCTGATCATAATGGAATCCTCTGGTACGTCTGGGAATGTATAACCCAGTCCTTGGCGAGTGGGGAGATATTCATGAACCACAGACTAGGAATTAAAGAAACCTATGTGTAATTATGAAAGTCATCAGAGTAAATCTGTTCTTAAACCTGAAAGTCTGGAGGTCTTGCACTGGTGATTATCTCATCTGCTAACGTGACATAAGTGTATGTACACAAAACAGCATGGCCAGAGCATGAGTGTCAAGACAAAGAGCGGTTGTAAATGTAAAAATAGCCGTGCATAGAAACAATTACTTTGCTGTTTTAATTGCTTTCCAAAGCAAATACTTTCTGTCACCTTTCCAATTAAAACATAACCAGGAGCGATGTTGGATGCATTTTTAAATGGTGCCTGCAGCAAGTCTTGTTTAAGATACTGAATTCTGCTGAACATTTTAATGACCTTTTTTTTCTGTGGACAAATCAGCACAGCTGAAAAAAGTCACACAAGAGTGTAGCATTGAGTAGTATCTTATAATAATATCCAAGAAACTAACTGTAATAATTCACATTCTTTGTCATGTAGTAGGTCCTGATAATACAAAGCCAAATGAATAGTATTTGATACCGCTTCAGTTATGCTATCAGTTGTACAGAATTCCCTTTACATGCCTGTCCCGTGACATTTCTCAACCCATCTGACATGTACTTGGTGAAGTGTGAACCATTTTGCAAATGAGGGTTATTTTTGGGAGAGTCACGTCTTCACTGTCTCTCTTCCATGCCCCCTGGAGAAGGTTGTAAAAGCTGTTGTCCTTTAGCTATGGTGGAAAACAAGGAGGAGCCGCCAGATAAAAAAAAAAAAAAAGAAAAAGGAAAAGCTCTTGAGTTAGATCTGTCCTTTCTCCTCTTTCGGTCTGCGTTTGTCTCTGTTTCTCTGCCTGTCTCTTTCACCCTCTCCCTCCATGAGCCCTGCTGCTCTGTCATCCTCAGGGATGCATCTGAAGGAGACCATCTGTTGATCCATTTGTCTCCTACTTTGCCTCATGTGCCACAATCTCTACTATCGATGATGAGGCCTGGCCTTTCCTCTGCCCGCCCTTGTTGTTAAGACCAGCAGGTCATCGGGAGGAGGTCGGTCTACTGTTGGGGGTGTGGCAGAAGATTATGCCAGAAATCTCTTCAGGAGTACAGTTGCTCTGAGCTTAAAGTCATTTTCATATGCACTGGAGCCCTGAAATGTCTGAGACATGACTCAGAGGAGCTATAGGGAGAATGCAAATGCTTGAATCATCCAGACGGTAGCTGTGTAAATTCACCCTGCCAGCACCTGTAAACAATGCAGCTAAGCAGAAAGATCTAAAAAAAAAAAAGGTCAATGGTCTGCTGCTCTGGATGTAATGGATTGTGCCACTACGGGCAACTTATGACATATGCAACTTTCTAACAATGTAGAAAGTTGCATGTTTAATTTCAAATGGCCATTTTATCTGGAAAAATAAAAATAAAATAAAAATAAAGCACTTTTAAGCCTGTAGCTCCGACACTGACCGGGCCTGACTGACTGATCACATTTCTGATCTCATGACTCAGTTCTAAATGTCAGGCCGGCGTAGTCTCGGGCTTTTAAGCAACACATTTGTGCAAATCCTGTCTAAGTGATCAGGACTTGAGCTGTTCCAACCAAATTCTTCTCACTGCTTAATAATACTGCAATAAAAGCACATTCAATTGAATATCCATTTGCTTATGTTGTTTACAAAGCAGTCGCCTACAATTTATTTATTCATTTATTTATTTATTTATAATGGGACATTTTACGAGCATCTTCCGGAAAAAGATCACACAAATAGTCATGAATTTATGATTTACAAAGCATACGAATGAAGTTGCTGTTAGTCCTGAGACATCTGCAGATCTATTGATAAATACAGATTGGAAGAGAACCGCCCATCGTGATTCTAATTTCTGTTCATAAACTATTTTTCATACCACAAACAAGTAATGTCACTGTAGCAACCTACTTTTTCAATCTGTGTTTATTTTAAGTGAGCAGTGAAAACACACCGATTTAAATTTCTCTTTCATCATTTTAGCATTGCTTTCAGTGCCAGCTAGCATGGTCTGCCCGCGAAATAATACATGTGTTCGATGTTAGAAATGTTAGAGGCATCGCTGAAGGACCATCGCTGCAGACTTCCAAACATCCATCATCAACACATTTATGGCTTGTGAAAGAGACTGGGGTTTTGGTTTCCACATGCCTCCTAGCTGTCACCTCGTATGCATTTTCAGGGATTTGATGGACACTGAGTCCACCACGGGGACTTCAGGGACCGCCTGCCTTTGATCATCTCCCACGGCTCTCAATTACTCATCATTCAGCAGGACTTAGGCCCTCGAGAGCAGCATGGAAAGGGTGGTGTGTTAACATGCATTCTGATGTACCCATGAGAGACTTGCCTTCCAACTCAGCTCTCATGTGGAAGATTACACTGACATGGGAGAAAATGAACACGCATAGTGCAGGTTTTGAAAATACCAAAGCATGGGGACACTACAGAGCGCAGCAGAATATTGAAATATGATCGAAGAAGACACTGAGAATGGTTGTAAATCTCAATATTGTGTTTTTTTTTTCTTGTTCTGTCCATAAGGTTTGATGTGCAAGGTTTTCATCAGAACTGCTCAATACAAAATATTTTATGATTGATCTTCACCTGGGGTGACATGCTATTGATTTCAGATAATGCACAGGCAACATGTGGTCACACACGTCTGTCACCTGGGAAGATGGTTACTGTGACAAAGTGAGGAGGGCATTATTCATTGTGAATAACCTCTGGCTTTTGTTTCTTCCAATCAAGTCATCTATTCTGTACAACAAAGTGATTCTTTTGGATTTAACTGGGTGAGATTGCAATTTCCTGTTTTTTTGTATGTTACAGGCTTCCTTAGTACAGGAGACCAGGCTGCTAAAGGGAACTATGGGCTCTTGGACCAGATCCAAGCTTTAAGGTGGATCAGCGAGAACATCGGCTTCTTTGGAGGAGATTCCAACCGCATCACTGTGTTTGGTTCTGGGATTGGAGCTTCCTGCGTCAGCCTTCTAACCCTCTCCCACCACTCTGAAGGTACAGAATAATGGGGAAATGCCTGCTAATAGACTCACATTAAACACTGGTGGTGCAGGTCACCACTTATACAGTAATGGATTCCATTTTACAGGATAAAATTAATGCATTTTTAAGAAGCAGATATTTGCTTTGCAATGGGGGTACCTGTTAGTTAGGCTCATCACCTTCTCCACGCTTGCAGGTCAGAACAGTAAGGGTTTGAAATCAACGTTAAAAGAAAATAAAAAACATAGTAACAGCAAGAAGGCAGCTAAATTTAAGCAAAACCATGGAAACATTTTCACACTGTCCTCTTTCTAAGCTATGTTGTTTATTTCCAGTCTACCTTAATGTTGGCTCCTGATGAATTACCGCCTATCTTGGGCATGTCTTCAATACTAAATGCAGCCTGCAGCCTTGAGTTGAACATGCAATAAATATTCCTCATTCCCATGCTCCTCCAATGCATCACTGAATAAAGATGGAACCTTACTGTACATATGTAAGATCTTGCAAAAAGCACTTTGCTCATACAAATGAACTGTTGCTTTAAGGTCCATCCATGAATGTCAGACTCCAGCTGCATCCCTGCTAAACCAAATGGTCCATGCATTATCCTTGATATGAAATTATTAGTCAGATATGCGTTCATCTATTTAAAAGTTGGCTGTTTATCTGCATTTCACTGATATAAATTCCGTATACACTATTCTAACTCGTTATTGTATCGTAGTATTATGCAGTGGTAATGTTCAAAATGAATATTATTGTATAGATCCAAACTGCTTTTGACAGGCATTGTTTAAAGTGCAACACTGACCTTTTTTTTCTGTACATTCTAATGAAGGAAGGAAAACATTCCTCAAATAGGTTGAAGTCTGGTACTAAACAGCGTTGTGGACAGGAATCTAATACGTGTTGCACCCCCACCAACACATGATACAACACAACACCACGCAGTCACTCTATTTTATTGTCACTTGAGTAAAATATCACTTCTTGCATTTGATTCCCAGATCAATGTGACTTTATCAAATGCAATATGGACTGATTTTCTTTGGGGCCCATTACAATGCCAAGGATTTGTGGTGTGTTTTGCATTCTAAGATTTGCATTAAAGTGTTACTAATTGCCTTGATTCCTCCCAATGAATGATGACTGCTTTTGGATTGAATTTTTACCATAGATGCCTTTTTTATTGATACTCCATAATTCTATGCTCCATGTAGCATGATATTATACTGCTAGTGAAACCATCTCCTCTGCCT
The DNA here is from genome assembly GCA_037176975.1 of Arrhamphus sclerolepis. Classification (NCBI taxonomy): domain Eukaryota; kingdom Metazoa; phylum Chordata; class Actinopteri; order Beloniformes; family Hemiramphidae; genus Arrhamphus; species Arrhamphus sclerolepis. The sequence goes on along the minus strand of JBAMYA010042018.1, from coordinate 3,035 downwards.
CCCAGTAAATTGGATATTACCGGCTCTGTTTTTTCCCCTGAATGGAAATGTATGCTCCACTGATGGGATAAAAAAAAAAAATGAGCAAGTAAAACTTGAAGGATCCTGGGAAATTGAAACCGGAAGCCTTCTATCGCAGCAGGACTCTTGCTGAGAATGTTACCATTGGCAATCAGATTTCAAACAGACTCTCTTGGAGCACAGATTTTATAATTATAGAAAGTTGAGGACTGGAGTGGGCTGCAGGATGTGACAGGAAATCCGAGTGAAGAAATGTGTTGCACCTGCTTCCAAAGCTTTCATTATAGCAAAAACTGATAGGATGCTCTTGTTGCCAAGACAACACTAGAAATATTTGCATAATGGAGAAAATTAAAATAAAATCATCAAATTAATTATATACTTTTTCATGAGCACGTCTAGTTTTTGGAATCATTTCTGATCTGTGTTAGCAGACATCTTCCTTCTCAGGAGGACTCCTTTTTCTTTTCCTACTTTGTCAGAACTAAAGCAGACACAGACAAAAAAGCCATTTTAGAAAAACAAGCTAAGCTTTTACCCACTCAGTAGCATTGCTCTCAGCCACCGCTGGAGAATTTCAATTCTAAAGGAAAGAAAATTGTTCCCATTAAATGTGAAATATAGATCAGTAAGAATAAAGCAGTTCAGGTACATTCCAATACCGACTGAATAAAGAGAATCTTTACAGAGCAGCCTTTCCTGACATTATTAATGGAAACCATAACCATACAAACATCCCATTCACAGTCACTGACGGAACAATAAACTCCAAGCAATCAGTCCCTCTTGCCAACCAAGTCTTGCAATGACTTGTGTTAATTGAACAAATTCTGAACATGGGACAAACTGCATTTCTTGCAAAATTGGCCATATGATATGATCTTAGATTATGCAAATTCAACATAAATTATTGCTGCTATTGAACCTCCTCAAAAAAAAAAAAAAAAAGTGATTGGACTCAGTATTAAGTAAGCTTAGAATTCTTAGAAAATAATTGATGTGGGTTACATTCTCTGCCCTCATTTATTCAATATCTATGTGCACCCTTTGGTTCAATTTCTGGACCATTTCTTGCCATATTAATATAGTTATGCAGATGATCCCCAACTCTATGTAACTGTGTCACCGTGTGACTACAGTCCTCATACAGCCACAGAATAAAATCACTGATCTTCAATGGAGATACGAAGGAATGTTTGTGGCAGAATTTTTGCCATAAGTCTTAAATTGTGCTAAATTGTGGAGTTATTAAAAACCCATCACAGAAAATCAGTGATAAACAGTGGACCTGCCTCCTTTTACAGATGTGCTCACACTTCCTAATCTGCATTTGATTATCTGCATCTATGTTTCACCTTCTTATGGAAACATTAAGACCTTATGATTTTATTGTTATTTGTTTTACTTTTTTTTTTTTCTGCTAGGTAAATTCTCGATGAGTTGTAAGCTGTAAAAAAAAATGCCATGCATCTGAAATTATCTTTTTTTTTTTTTTTTATCTTGGAGTGAATGAAAATTAAGTCAGGAAATGGTCATGTAAGCAATTTATAACATTTTCTCGTGAATTTAATTTTACCACTTGCTGCTAGTAAATCTTGTTCCATTTCCATAGAAATGTAGGCAACGCCGTCATATTGGATGCAAGATATTTGAATTCTGAAGTGGGATAGGATTTGCATGTCTTCATGCATGTGCGCTCACACAAACAATTTCTTTCACACCTCAAGCTCAGATGCAGGATAATGAAGCCCCAGCGAAAAGAAGAAAAAGAAATCAGTGATGACACACTGTTCTCAAGCTCCCTGGTGTGTTGGTGTATTTAATGATAGTATTCATACTCTTTCTGTACACAGTCTGTCATCACTCCCTGCACAGACTTTCCATCTAACAGACTTTTTTATGCCTATTGGTGGCAGTGTGACAACTTATTTCAGATGCTCCATACTCCTCCTGAAGCTTATTTAATAAGCTGAGGCCTCCTATATCATCCCAGCCCTCCGGCCTCTCTCTTTCATTGCCTGCTCCTCTGGCCTGGCCTTGGTGGCGTCTCCATGTGGGTGTGCTGAGGGCTCCAGTCGCAGGGTACATCCATCACGTAGCCTCTCCCTTTTGGCCTGTTTGGGGGTCTGCTTGGGTGTCCTCTTATGAGGGCTAGATTTATTTTATTTATTTATTTATTTTTTTTCAGAACGTGGTTCCTGGTCTGTCCCTCCATCTAATCTCCTTTGTTGCACCTATCTATCTCCTTTTCTCCACCAACAGTGAAAGCATGCAGTGGACACATGCTGTTTCTCACTGTCTCCCTCCCTTCCCCTCTCTCTCTGGGGTTCTGCTTCCTAGACTGCAGCATGTGTGGTGTGTTGCTATTAATAAGATGGCTTCCTTGTCTGCTATGTGGCAAGCAATCTAGCTGCACATCTGAGACTGTGAAAGCAGAATGGTCATTAAAAGCGCGGTGTCTCACGGCAGGAGAGTGTTTTTGACCAGCTTATTAAATTGTAGCTCAACAGTTGTGTTCCTGCAGAGGGAGATCTCTGTCCCCATCTTCATTTTCTCCAGCTTCAAACAGAAAACAGCAAAAGAAGCTCACAAGCAAGGATATTACCACGTGTTATCAATCTGGCATCGCGCAAGCACTAATTGAACATGCAGACTTAGCTTTTTCCCTATCTCCTAATAATCATTATGATTTAAATAGTTTGATGGCATCCTCGTACATGTTGAGAATAGCAATTAGCCAATCATCTAGACCTGTATTTGCACATATATCTTTGAGAGCATGCATCTAAAAGAGCTGACACTTTAAACATACTGCACAGTCGTATCCATATCAGTATGTGTATCCCATCACTGCACATTTGTGCATGCAAAGGTGTCTATTCACAGAGCACACACGAGGGAAAGGCTAGTTTTAGAGCCTCTGAAGGTCGTTTGGCACCCGAACCCACCGCCACAACAAAGACAAGAAAGAAACAAAAAAAAAAATAAGTAGAGAAGGATGGGGCAGGAAGGGA